>JBBPKY010000729.1:0-14711 GCA_038089495.1 Xerocomellus dryophilus
GTCCATTTCGCAACCGGATGTCGAAACATCCTGACCCTTATCCAGTCTCGCTCTCCGCCTGACATCGCTCTTCAAACGGTTCCACTTAAAACCATTTTCTAACCCTTCTCAGCAACTCTCAATTGTACCTGTATATAGCAGTTGTACCTGTATCTACTTTTCATTGTCCGCATGAATGAAGCCATCCAAGCAAGGTTACTGCCGACGCAGAACGGACTGCCCCCGAAATTGTCCCACTTTTCGTCTTACACGTGACATCACGTGATGTGGGACAAGAGGTGGAGTTATCCGGAGTGGCCGCGATCGCGGATGACGCACACGCGGATGACGCACAATTGGAAGAATCACACCGCACGCACACCGCTTACGATCCGAATGGACAACTCATCCCCCCTCAGTTGTATCGCACTCGTCTGCAAGGTGCAACCGCCCGCATCCATTTCGTGCTCTCGCACACCTACTTCAAAAACTTCAATAATTTCACCGCCGACATTCATTCCGTCCGTGTCTTGCACCCGCCGCCTCCCCCCTCCCCTGCCAAACGACTTGCGGAAACCTCATTCGACGACCCTCTACTATCTATGAAGGGAAAGCGTGCCAGAAAGTAAAGGAACCCCACGTACCATTTTCGTTTTTCCGTTCCTTCCGCCATAACGTCCTAGTGTTCTTGTTCGCCTCTCGGACCCATGAGACTGTACCTGTTAACCTGTAACCGGGTCATTCTTCCCCATAGCTCTTCGGTGTTATAAGTTCTTTTTCCCACTACTATTACTGTGTTTATCACGCTACAATCGAGAGATACTGAGAAATGAATCGTTTGAAGAGTAACCGTCGTGATCTTGAACGAATTGGCCCAGGTGACGACGAGATGTCACGGATGATGGTGAGCGGCAAGCTGCATCTAGAAGTCGATGTCGAAGCCGCTCGTGATCTTGAAGGAGTTGGTGCGGGTGAGATACCCATTCAGTCATTCATCCAATCGTATCTGCCGACGTAGTCGGCGATTCCCGAGTGACCAGTACGGCCCACGTGTTCCTGAGTAGTTTGAGATTCCAGGATGACGGACTCAAAGTCCGCTACTTAACTCCTGGAGCTTTGGAGGCCACTCCAGTGCTATATATTAAATGGCAGCCATGCCCCAATGTCACATCAACGAACTTCTTACCCTCTCAGCCCATGTTGACTTCCTACCAACGTGAACCGATCCATGGACTGGACTCGATAAGGGCGACTTTGAACCACACCACTGATGCTGAATCAACTCATGTATGTTTTGAGATTTGGAATTTGAAACATTTGACCCACCATACACAGAGTGGCATCACCACGGAAAATCTTGGCCCTGGTACAGATTTCGAGGATGTAAGCAAGATGCTTTCATGCTCCACTACTACACCTATTGAGCATGCAGCACAGATTATACAAAACTTTGCAAATGCACCGTTGGCTGCAGCATATACGGACTGGTACGCTGTACCTCCTACCAACATGATCGCCCCGGATCCCATGTACCAAAGTGTACTTCGCCGTGAAGTGGAGACCTTGTTTGGAACTGCTAATCACGCCGTGGTTGCCGCGCTAGTTCCTTCAAGTTCAGTATGTTCTACGATACCTTTTGCTGTATGATCATGTATTTAACAGGCTGATTCAATCTTAGAATTATGTCACTCCCTTGATGGAAGACCATAATGCTGGCACCGGGGCCGCGCAATTTGCTGGAGCTCATCCACATATAATCACGACCCAGATTGCCCACTCATGCCTGGCGACGATGCCCTGCCAGTGGACCGGCGGGGGTGGCTCTGAGACGTGTGGCACTCAGATTGCATGCAAGAGTGTTCCGACACACTTTGGGGATACACATGGTATCAGGAAATTGGGCAGAAACACCATGATTGACTGCCTGTGGGAAGGATGTCTTAAACGCATTAAACGCAAAAACTTCGTCCGGCACGTTCGCGAGCGTCATTTGGGCCACCCCAGAGAAAACAAGCACCCTGAGGTAGATCATAGTTGCACTGTTACGACGATAGCAAACAACTGAATCTGGCAGCCCGCAGGCCCAAATTCGCTTGGGACGGGGGGGAATACATACTAGCCAGCGGATCGTACCCATTGTTATGCCACCATACTTGTATAGTCTCGCATGCCATACCCTTCTGGAATTGGATAGCACACTGAACTGTCGTGCAACGCAAGGGGTCGCCATCGCATTCTATTACGTACTGGCCTGGGAAAGCAATGAGGACATACCTCAACCAGAATCGAATCTCAGAGTGCTCGAAGTCAATGTCAAATACTAGATCGATACTTACTTGCCGTTTGCCTTTGTCAAGTCAACAGTGGCATACTCTTCTGAATCACAGTGAGGGCCAGTGTATTCGATAGATGGACTTCGATTAAGTATATTGGAGCAGGCAGAAACGTGTGGGTTGATGTTTCGTGTTTCAGAAATCTGACTTAGAATTTTTGTTTATACGTATGTATGTGGAGCGAAACAAATAAAACTAACCCAAATGTGGCCTACTGTAAAAAGGAGCTGGAAGCTGAGCGCTGATGTCCGGTCGCGTCGGCATCGACCTAAGCGGGGTTCGAAACAGAGAATTAGCTGCAACTTCCGGATCACCCCGTTGAACTTGTTGTGCGGCCAACGGCAGATACAGACCATCCGTCGCTGCCGTTCCAAGCGCCCAATAGGGCTCGTTTGCGTGACAGACCCGACCGCTACACGGGTTCGGAGTCAGGACCGACGGCGAGGATGACATGGTTCGCATTCGCTGGACTGGTTGTGTTCGGTCCCATCGCAGTGAGGTACGTCGACGGACACAAGTCTGGCCAATCCAGCGTTAACAATTGTGCGAGGGTCAGCACTGTACAGGACAGGATTCCACCCCTCGCCCTGCGCTCATAGCCATAGTGTCTCGTTAAAGATCGCGTCTGTACGTATGCTAACGGCAGCGCAGTGGGGGACAGGGAGAGAACACATTTTGATCCACTATGAGTTGCAATGCAGTAAGCCATGACCAAAAATCGGACGTTTCTATTTTAAGCCACACACCCGTGAAAACACCGCATACCGCGGGTACGGTGCTCGGTGTTGGCACGGGTGCCACCCCTCCACACCGTACCCGTACCCGTCAAACCCGTAGGCAAAACACCGCGGTGTAACCCGCACCCGTGGTGAACCCTAGAGAACAGAGGCTTGCAGCTTCGTGGGATCCAAACGCTCGAGCCAGAGCGCTGATAGATCCCATGGAGGAGATAAGCAGTTCTTGAACTAGGGCAAGTGATACACCCCTTAGGCCGTCTACCAGGTGATCTCACAAGATAGCACTGATGATATAGATCGCCTCCTCGGGTCCTTCGCGACCGCTCGAATACATTGGTCCGCCCGACGAATGGGCGATGTCAGCGTGTGAGCAAAGTAATTCAAGTGAAGTCGCTCAGGAGCAACGCAGCAACACTGCAGACATGAACCGGTGCCCAGCCTGGCTTATCTGCCAGGCAGAAAAAGTGTTGTCCACTGGAGCGGAGGAGCCCGTAGGGCCGCACCATGACAGGACCTAGAGCAGTAGGGACAGGGTAGGGGGATCAGGGGTTTGGAGCGGAAGATGCCGGAGTATTACAAGCGCAACAAGTACTAGTAGTCCTCCTTTCATTCATCATACCGTCGTAGGGTATTGGCCCATATTCCCCCTCTGCCCAGTCCACCAAGTGTTATTGTTTACTTTATGGTTTGTCAGGTAATATCTGTTGGGTGGCAGCCATTGCCAGCCAATCACAGCCCACACACCGTGCCAGAGATGCGTTAAAAACCTTACTAGACCATTGGCCCCAAGGCGGCGCAACTTCCTGAGTCCAAGTCAAGGCCCAACGGAAACTGGAACTCTGTGAAAGTCGAAAGTGACTAAGAAGGACCATATGTAAATTGGCTTTCTGGTACGTTCCCGCGCACTTTGTCAGCTCGTCAAACTTTCGATCCTAGCATGCACGGCACGTTGATGAATGTTGACATGCCCTGTCCAGTCACCATGCCGCGGCACCACCATTTCAGGACGTTTCCTTGATCCAATGGGGCGATGTCGATTCCGCAAAGCTCATGCCTACGAAGCGCACATGAGAACTTGTCATGGAAGCCACGAATGCTTTGACGGTCGACATGTTGATCGGTCTGGTGATGTTGTAGGTTGGAACGCGTCCATGGGGTATAGCTGGCACCGAAAAATGTGAGGAAAGGTCGTCGCCAGAAATAAACTAATCGCATTGAATGCCATGGAACTAGCTGGGTGATGTTTACTTAAGCGCAGTTGTAAGAGAGAGAACACACACACGGTTTCCTCAGGCTTCGGTCTAAACGCTTGGTAGGTGAGGCACTGGTCAATGCTGCTGGGTATTTGTGAGGTGAGGCGATCCATTCAGCAAACCAATACTTTGAATGTGGCCAAGCTTGGTGACAGATTTCCGCTGATGGGTGACAGGTTCGGACTTGCTGTAAAAACAGTGGCAAGGGGCTGTACATTTCCCGGATCCAGCAATATGACAAAAATATGACCCAGACGGAGCTTCTACGAAAGTGCATATCTGGAGTGACTCCCGACTGTCTCCGACTCCATATCGTGTTACTTGGCACTGCGTCATGCTCCTTTTCTCGTCACGAGTCGTCCCTGCGGCGTGGGCGGCTGGTCTCTTGAATCATGCGTTTCAAAGATGGATCGCCATTGAGATCATTTTACGTGTATACCCTGCCGTCTTGCTGCTTCGTAGGACAGTGCCTGGAAATAACACACGGTTTGTCCCCCACTCCATTCGATATATAACCTGACCTCGACCTGCACAGGACACCATTTATCTCCCAGTGTACGAAATAGAGATTGACATCACTTCCGTTTGATATTTTAACTGATCTTCGTTTCCAGCAACGTCCTTCGGTAACATTTTCATTTCACTCAACGCCGCCAGTGGCTGCGCGCCCTATGGGGCGCGCGGCGTTTGTTCCATAACATTTGTTTTCGCAGACGGAGGCTGTACTTCAAGCTTCTTTGCAGATGAGCTGTAGATTACGTTTAACATCCGGAGAATGGGGCTCATGCCCCGGTTTGGGCCTGCCCTCCTGCCCTCCAACAACTGTTCTTGGAGTTTGGAGGGCACTATGTTTCAATGTATGACCACCCGCATAAAATACCCTGCGAAGCTGGAGCTCGTACCACTCACCATCATGATCTCTTCTCAGCCCACATTTTCAATAGTCTCCGAGTCGAACCGGATGTTCCAAGAAGCACCTAGCAGAACGAAAGCATCCGAGCTTCAGAAAAGACGCCGAAACCGAGTATTCAATGTCATCACCGTCGCATGTGGCAGAAATAGAGAGATCCTCAGTGAATTAAAAGTGTCTACCTTGCAGGAAGTCGAATGCTCACAATGGCTTCTTTGTGGCCGCCGTTGCGAAGCATGCGGTTGGAAGGACAAGCAGAGAGTATATCCCAGGAAAGAGAGCAGCAGAGACCAGATGCGTGAGAGCGGGAACTATATCTGGGAGGATTGGCAGAGAACATCAGATGCGTGAGAGCAGGATCTGTACCCGGGAGGGTGATAGAGAAGATCAAGATGTGAGATCGCTGCGATAGGTTGAAATGACAAGCAAAAAGTATGTCCGAGTTCCAGGAAAGGGGGCGGCAGGGATCAGGTGCGTGAGAGTAGGATCTGTGCCTGGGAGCGTGATGGAGAAGATCAGGATGCGAGATCGCTGGGATAGGTTGGAATGTTTGGGTTTCGGGCTGGGGCGGGCGGCGCGGTATTCACACCGCTCTTGCTAAATGAAGTAGAACCGTTGGAGCTATCTCCATCTTTGTGATGCCTATAAGTGGTCGGCCGCGCGTGGATTGGCAGGGACAACCAATGATCCGATGATTTAGTCATACTCCGAGCGTGACACACACCAATCAGTTCCAGCTAGTACGTCCCATATCCATATACCAACCCTAGCTCATTCGCAATGAAATCACACTCTGCCACACGATACCCATGTCTCACATTCTCCGTCACGTTCACCATCACCTCGTTCCCCCCTCCATACCCCTCCCACACCACCTCCGCTCCCACGTAATTCGGACTCCCCGTCCACGCCATCTCTGTCCACCATTTGATCACCTCCCGCGTCACCCCGATCTGTTGTGCGGTCAACGGTTGATACAGCCCATCCGTCTCCGCCGTTCCAAATACCCAATAAAGCTCGTCCGCATGACAGACCCGACCGCGACACATGCCAGGGTTCGGGGTCAACAGGGGACCGGGGCCGATGGCAAACACGACATGATATGCGTTCCCCGGGTTGGTCGTGTTCGATTCCAGCGCAGCGAGGTACGTCGACGGACACAAGACCACCCAATCAGTCATCAACTGTGCGAGCGTCAACACCGCACCAGACATCCCCCCCTCTCCCGGCGCGGTCTAAGGATAGAGCGTTGTCTCGTTCAGGATCTTGGCAACCTGGGTCTGGCTAAAGTAGAGCGGGAGCATCTGGACGTGTACGGACGGCGGTACGGTGGGGAATAGCGTACTGGGGAGGAAGTAACAGCAGTCCCATTCGGTGGTTGACCAGGGGATGGGGACACGGGAATACACGCCGTCTCGGATGCTGCTCGCGATGTCGTTGAGGATGAAGTTCCCATCGACGACGACGTCCCAGGAAATCGTAACATGCTAGCACCAGGTCTCCAGCGGGTATGCCCTGAACGCATGTGAAATCTGTGTCGGAGGGCACAGTCGAGGTGTCTGATGCACAACCGAGGTACTTGGCGAGGGTCAGCGACGTGTTCAGTGGAAGCTCTGGTGAGTAGAATGGGTTGGCCGTGCTGAAATCAGACACCAAGATCGCAGCGCCTAGATGTGGATCAGGATGAAGTATGGAAGGAAAAGCGGACTCACTGAATAGGTCTTGTGTATATTTTGGGTTCATTCCGAGGAGGTACCTAGTCATTGTTCCACCAGCCGACTCGCCGAAGATCAGAACTTGAGTCGGCTAAGTATTAAATCAGCGGAGAACTCGTCTACGAACGCAGAAACCCACGTCTCTACCAAAAGCTTCAATATTGTCTTGCATCCAATGCAATGCAAGGAGGGTATCCTTGATTGCAGCATTTGGTGCGCTGAACCATCCAAATGCAGTGAGACGGTAGTTAATTGTGACAAGGACAACGCCTCCATATGATACCAAGTTGGTGCCATCATACATGTTCGAAATTGAGTTTCCAACATATCTATCGGTCGTCACGTTGTATGGGAATGGTCCACTATTCCCAGTGTTAAGTCCACCCCCGTGAACTAGGGAACGGCGTTGAGAAAATGATGAGGTATAATAATGACTTACCGTAGAACATCACAGGGAGTGTCGTGGCAGCATCCAGAGGGCACCCACCAGCAGCGATGGGAGAGTAAATATTCAAGGATAGACAATCTTCTTTCACTGCAACACACGGTCATCATCGACGTCGGGGGGCTATGGGAGTGTTTCGGGAGAGTGGACGAATGGCTTGATGGATGAGTCCTACCACAAAAGGGACTGTAGGCAGGAGCCGTGCGTACAATGTTCGAGGGGACATTGAGCGGCGTAGGTGGCTGAAAACGGCCTTGCCCGGCCGTCGTTCCCGCATACATGATACCAAAGAAACGCCACGTGAATCTGTCACGGAAAGGCTGATCCGGAAACGGTGGACCTGTGGAAGGGTGTGAGTTGCTTCATCTCTTGTCATCACGCGACTGTGTTACCATACTACCTATTACCAATAGCGCGCAGCCACAAGAGGCCTAAAATATGATGGTCAGCCGGAGGATATCGCAAGTCTTATCAGCTACCTTACCTCGAAGGAAGCACACTTTATCACCGGCAAGTATTCGTTCGCTTCATGTTCATGCTAACTTGTTTACCTTTTGGGTTGTACCAGGGCAAAGTGTAAGTTCCCTCGGTTCGGATTGGATGGGTCAAGATCATTGTTCGAGCCGGTGACCACGTCGGTGTCAAGCGAGACGCATAAGCGAACTGAAGGAATACAACGACAACGCTCGGAGC
Organism: Xerocomellus dryophilus; assembly: GCA_038089495.1. Taxonomy (NCBI): domain Eukaryota; kingdom Fungi; phylum Basidiomycota; class Agaricomycetes; order Boletales; family Boletaceae; genus Xerocomellus; species Xerocomellus dryophilus. The sequence goes on from JBBPKY010000729.1 coordinate 8,066, forward strand.
GCTCAGAGTTCACATGGAGGGAGAACCAGAGATCCGCGGTTCTCGACTTAATGCTCCGACACCTACGGGGTGACCTCAACAGATAGCGAGCTTCAAGTTGATCGTGCCGCTGGAGTGACGAGTCGCTTGCAAGCGCCCGCTAGGATCTGGCCACGTTGTACTCGGCTAACTCCGCGGTCGGCGTGGCAGCGTCCCGCCTCACATCCCGCTTTGACCATTCTGAACACATTCGACAGTCTTTCTTCTGTATCCAACAGGAACGATTATACTAATCAGCCCTGTACAAGTGCATGCGCATAATTGTGCCGCGAGGACTTCCAATTTCGTACCCCTTGGCCCGGGCATCATAACCGCACGTGTGATGCATACTACACATTGCCCCCGACAGCGAACCACCACACTTCTGCCGGTTCTGAAATGCATTCTTGTTCTCTATCCAGATTCTGGCTCATTCTACAGGCCAACGAGTACCATTCGCACAGCGGCGTCACCGCAGAAGACCACGCTCTGGCACACAGAGGATGTTACTTTCACGCTCCATACTGAACATGCGTGACAGATTGTGCAAAGCCCTGCAAATACACAATGGGCCGAGGCATATGTGCACTGTTTTCCTGCATCTCCTATCAGCGCGGGTACCATGCAGCCCATGTCCCCTGGGCCTACATACCGAAGTGAACTCAGCCGCGGAACGGGGAAATTGTTTGGGACTGCGCACGGTCACGTCATAGCTGCCACGCTACTTTCTTTGGTACGATCCAGTTATTTTCGTTGTGCGATTGTGTACTTCACGCACTAATGACACGTGATCACAATTGACCGAAGCCCCTTGTAACCACGACACAGATCACCCAGTCTTACTTGGCAACAGCAGTAACTCTGAGATTTGCGGTGCTCAGATTAGGTGGGTGTGCTCCGCAAACCTAAATGGCTGGTTTGCTGACAACCTGAAACGAGACAGTGTTTTTCAAAGCGTTTCGGAAAGCGCTGCAAGTTAGCGTGATGATTCGTAGTATCGTGTCAATCAGCAAACTAAAATGTCGCCCGTCGACACCGCCTCCAATTCACTTTTGTTTCCCACCCAACTCGATTGGCTGGCATGGGCTCCGTCCATGTTACTCCAGATCTGCTACCACGATCTCTCTCATACCCTCCACCAGGAATAATGGAGGGCACTTTAGCGCCCTGTTTAAGTGCTCTGCATATAAACCGTACTGCAAAGCTAGACCTCGTGCTTCGTACCTCGTAGTGTCACATTCGCATGTTCACTCCATACCGATTCGCATCGTGCCATGCACTGGACTCGATGTACGGGACAGTAAACCACACTTCTGTGTGTTATAAACCACCTCTTTGTTCTGCATTCAAGGTTTGAATCATTTTACAGGTCAACCAGTACCATTTGCCTAGTGGTGTCTCCACAGAGGATCGCGATCTTGGTACACAGCTTGAGGATGTAAGCAATATACTTTCACGCTTTACTTCTACACCGTGCTGAACATGCGCGACAGATTGTACGATACCCTGTGGATGCACCGTTGGCCGGCGCATATATCCACTCGTACTCTGCATCTTGTATCAACATGAGCACCCCGGAGTCAATGTCCTCTACCTACCGAAATGCAATTGACCGTGAAATGGCGATGTTGTTCGGGTCTGCTAATCACGCCACAGATGCCACTCTAGTTCTTTCGGTATGTTTTGGGACGAATGTTATCTCACACTGCGCTAATAAATACCGGTCCAGGGTGATGTCACTCCTGTGATGGAGAACTATGGTCCTGGTGCGGAGCTTGAGGATACAAGCAGGATGTGTGCACGCTTTACGACCACAACACCCATTCAACATGCGCAGCAGGTGGTGCGAACTCCAGAAACCGCGCAATTGGTTAAAGCACATCCCCTTGTACCCACGACACGAATCGACCATTCGTGCTTGGCGACAGCACTTTGCCAGTGGACCAGCAAGGGTAACCCCGAGACTTGCGGTGCTCAGATTACATGCGGGAAGGTTCCAGCACATTTCAGGAATACACATGGTATCAGGAAATTGAAGGCAGATACCCCGATTGACTGCTGGTGGGCGGGATGTTGTGGACGGGTTCAACGTAAATACATCGTTCGGCACATTCGCGAGTGTCATTTGGGCCATCCTAGAAAAAGGAAGCACCTTCCTGAAACTGAGGTAGGCCGGAGCTGTGCTGTTAAGACGAGTAACGCGTGACTGAATCCTTTTCCATAGTTACGGAGGTGGGCAACGCTTGCGGGCAGCCGTTCGCACCCAAAATAATTTATTCTGGCATATCACCGAAGACTGAAGCATTCAACGCCATCGCGCGCACGTGCTATAGTTTCAGACTTGGGTTAAGTGCCGTCGACTCTTTATAAAAGCTCTGTGGTCGTTGTGACTGTCTAGCATCCCTTTGTCTTGAGTTTGTTTTTTTGTCTTCGGAATCACATACTAGACTTCATCTGTCTCGACCTTCTCCATGTTCTCCTCCCTGTCGCCATCCTTCTGAACAAAACACGCCCGTCCAATTATGCATCTTGTCTCACAGCTGTCGCGGAGCAAGGCTTGCCTTGTCTCACTAGATACTTGTCCTACCACGTCGAATTCCCACTCCCTGAAAATATGCCTTCCGGTCGCCCGAAACTCGTTGGATGTGGTGGATGCAACTGAAAGGTGACGGAAGATTCTGTAACAAGTTTGCCCTGCTAAACCGCAATGACGACCCACGAGCTCATTGACATGCGATAGAGTTCACGAATGTTGTATGACGCTCGGCAGAATTCTTGCATTTAAGGCGTCTAGGAGGAGAGAAAGCGGAGCTGTGAGCAAGCCTCAAGTGAGTCGATACTCGTTCAACCACCACTATTACGATCACCACAACCATCTCATTGGATCCACCCTCGACCGTCCCTCCTTTCCGTCCGTATACGTATGCGAGCGAAAAGTGCGTCATAATATCCGTTCTTCTGCTCGGTTCGCACTGGCACCCGTCAAATTCGATCGACGATACTGTTATCTCCTTCAATCCAAGTCCCAGCTTTTCATACGGCTTCCGTGACGAGTCTCAGGTGTGAGTGACCAGAAACCGTCCGATCGTTCAGGTTGCTCCGGCCTGGTAAAATGCATGGCACATCGCAATGTGGAGATATCTACGACCGCCGAGATGTGCATTCTTTCCTAGCTCTCCAATCTGGGCACGTGCAGCGCCACCATGTAGAGCCATAACCTCGAGGAACCATCCACCAGTCGTGTAAGGTGCTGGCACATACTAACACCTTCATCTCGGTCAGAACACGGCCTATATAGGACCACTGGTTCAATGACAGGCGCGTACGGATAAATTTTGGTTCCCCAAATGACAACAGGATGCTGTGGATTTCGGCATAGCGTATAGGGTGCACGCCGAGTCACCAATCAATTTTGGTTTCAACATAAAAAGGTAAGCGAGTGTGAGGTGTCCGGGTCGTGTCTCGCCATTGTGGCGCCACGCCTTTACCTTGTAGCCTCAGACTTCCGGGTCAAGCTAAGCATCCCGTTCAGGTTGTTAAACCGAACGGCACATTGCAATGGAAAGCCACTTACCATCGCGGAAGCGAACAACATCGTTACTGTGCTCGGGTATGTACTAGTACTCGTCTATTATTCTTGAATACGTTTTTACCCATGATACATTTGCCCGTTGGCCTGCAGGGCACGCCGAGTTTCAGTGCATCGTGCTCAGGATATCGCATAAATACCGCTGTAAATAGGAATCCTCCAGCACTGGTACAAACTGCCCAGCCAACGGGAAAGCCGACACCACTACCTCAGTCCCTTTGAATCGCTCCGTTCACTCCCACAGCACGTAAAGATCAGATTAAACTGATACTTGTCCATCACCCGACCCTTTCGTCGCCCGCCCTGTCCCCCCTCCACGACCACACTCAACGGAATCGCCTGAAGGACAATCTTCCTCGACAACCCCCCGGGAATAAACGCTCTTACTAATACCATCGGACTCTTTCCCTCCCTCACCACCTCTGCCATGCGTTTCCACCGCGCATTCGCAAACATTTCACACCCGCACTTGGTCCCAAACGGATTCGCGTTCGACCCTCGGGCGTCAAAGACAATGTCGACCTGTCCACCGACGAGATTGAGTTCGACGAGGGTGAGCTTGGAATGGTTGGCGTTGAGCCGTTCACGGTGTTTCTTCAACTCGGCGAGGATGACTTGGTCCAAGAATTTGAGATCCTTGCTGTGCACGGTCGACATTTGTCCGCCTGTGTGTGTATGTATGGTCGGTCATTCATGCCTTCCAACGGCCGAGGGGGGAACGAAACTCCACGCACGCGTTCGAACGAACCGCTGATGAATTCGCGTACAATACTGCTTGTGCTTTCCGTTTTGCCAATCGTACCGCTGACATTTCCGACTGCAATAGTATGCATGGAGACACCCTGCACACCGTTTGAACCTGCCCATATGGCTCGTTTTCGAACACTGCGTGCAACCCCGGCATGTCAGTTCAGTGTATTATGGTACTTGGACAGAAAGAGGGCAGTCCACCTTGTCGTTTTGGCAGGTTTGAATGTGCCCGTTGGCAACGTCGCGTCTCACTAACCTGCGGCGTTCATCGACCGTCTCTTTGAGCCTCTTCCATGCCTTGTAGAGCTCCCCACCTTTCGAGAGTCTGGCCTCTAATTTCTGACCTATAACCAAGTCGACGGCAAGCGCAAGCGGATACAAAATGGAGCGGTAGACCGTATACCCAGGAAGGATCTCCCCAAGCAACACGACCGGCTGTCGATGTGACATAGGCTGTTCCGTAAACGCCAACAATGCTTCACACTTGACAAGCGATGTGACGAGCCCACGTTGGAGTGCCTGTGAGAGAAAGGGGAGCGCATCCATGTCCTCGATTCGTGACTTCAATAGCACGATCGCGTTGATCATACATCGCGCGGCGAGCACCCGCGTTTCGCCCTTCCATTCGCGATCAACGATCAACGTAAGGATTTCAGAGGCGGCTTTGATCGCGCCTTGGCGCATGAGCGCAAGGCAAATGTTCTCCCGCAAAGAGAGCATGGTGATGATATGCAAGTCCCAGGCGATACAATTTAGATCCAGCTCGTTCTCATGCGAGATTTCATGGTCGAGATGACAGAGGGAGACGGTCGCAATCAATTCCGGTTCCCCTTGGAACAGGCTGAGCAAATTGCCCCAGTCGATGGCGGTGCCGACCTCGTGCGCGATGAGGAAGCACGAATTGAAGATGGCGGATTCACGTTGGGTGTTTGCCTTGGGAGACCAGCTGGAAAATCGGGGGTCCCGGGTTTCGATGAACCAGAGATCGCAGATCATCTTCATGACCTCGCGGTCGGTGGGGATGGATTTGGACCAGGACTCCATGAGGAGTCTGTCGCGGACAAGCCCGAGGAACTCTAGGACGGCGGTCTTGCAGGTGTAGCGCACGTCCCTGTCGAGACCTTCCTGGACAATGACGTTTCGGTACAAGAAGAGCACCCACCGGCGGATGTCGGGCCAGTGGGCGCAGAGACCCTTGGGGAGCTGATGCAAGAGGTCTTTGTGGTTGAGCCATAAGGGGAGGGTGACGCCGAGGCCAGCCAAGGAAGCGACCGCGATGTCGAGGTCTTGGACTGGGATGTCCTCCCCGACGGTGCCGCGCGGGATTTTGTTCGCGTCGAGCTGGTCGTACATCATGGATACGATGCGAAGGTATTGGGTGTGTACACATGCGCTGTTGGTGGCGAAACCGGTGAGCTTGGATAATGTTTGAATGGACTGTGTGACTGCGCCGTTAATGAGTGTCTGCGAGGGTCATTTGAGTAAGATAGCCCTGATCACGGCCTTGGAAGTTGGAACTGACATCAAACTCAGCTTCGGAGAGGCACTGAGGCTGGGGTTGCATTATGACGACGACCTGTGTGTTTAGATCCAAGGGAAATGCTGAGCTGCAGGCTGACCGGGTGGGAGTGGTGACTAGGGCTCGGATACGGAAGTCGCACGCGGCGTTGAAATGGCTCAAGATAAGATATGTCTGATTTCAGCATGCGCTAATCAACTGGATTTCCCCACGGAACTAGTAGATTACCCTCCATCTATGTAACAACTTTCCAGAATAATCTGGCGTCGCATCCGATTGGAAGCACTTTACCCACACCATCCAGTTCATTCCCGGAACCGCATCTTGGCCGCCCATGTCCATCTAGCAGCGTTATCGTTATCAACGTCGCAGGTAATCACAGGACGATCAACGATTTACCCATCTTGCACCCTATAGGTGGATGGCAGGGTGATCAGATTCGGTCACTCTTTGAGTTGTTTATACGTCTACATCGTCTTCCCTGAACACTGTCGATCAATTCCTGCGAGGTGCTTACCAGCATGTTCAACCCCGTCTTACTTATACTGCTTCCAAGCGCTGTGCTTGAGATATTGACAGTCACTTTCGCGTGTTTCGCTCCAGATAGGAACGAACGTCAACGCGATGACCCCCGATGTTGGTCTCCACGATGTGTACGAGATTCGCAATGTCCATCATGATATTGCTCGGTAAGTCGTCTTTGGGTAGACAAAACAAACGCGGATGGTGGAGTTCATCACTCGGATCTGACTTGGAAGGCTACTAGTGTG
>JBBPKY010000730.1:0-14697 GCA_038089495.1 Xerocomellus dryophilus
CGTAGCAGTGGTATTGACGCAGTGCGATCTCTCGTAGTTGCACGCTTCCCAGGGACATTCAGACATACCGTTGCTTGAGCACGTCAAGGAACTTATCGGAATTCTGGATGCACTTGGCATCCAGTCGCTCCCAGTGGAAGAAGAGGATGGCAATGGCGAGGAGTGGGAAGAGGTCAGTGATGATGACGAGGACGAAGACATGGAAATGGCATGACTAGATCATGTTGTAGTAAAAAGTATCTTAATGGGCGTCCCCAAGTAATTTGTCGACAAAAGCTTCTAACACGAGCAGGCAAAGAAACAAGAGACTAAATTCTAGTCCATTCCCGGGCCTGATGCAGCGACTCTTCATACTCGTTCAATGGTTGACCATGCATTACCCATTCTGACTGCAAGAGTGTTCGAAGTACTGAGCTGATTTCCAGGAAAATGGCCTGGGCGGAATAAGCGAGCGAGCATTGGGGTGTATTCCTCTCCAAAGGGCAGAATTACGAGTTATGTCCAGGAGCTGCTATCCTGGTTGGAAACCACGATGACGGGTGTCTCTGGAGAGGTGACTCGCTCCAAGTCGTACGATTTCGCAAGGACTGAGGAAAGAAAAGATGTTGGACCACGAACACCTCTGCTGTAAGGCAAGTTCATTTCGTGTGCGCATTAGAGCGGAGCAAGTGACAGAGCACATTGCACACCGTTCTTGAATACATGCGGCATGCACGTTGAACTGTTACCTTTACTTCAACTGCGTAGCTTCACTCGCTCATCCAATTTGTGAAATCCGTCAGCAATACTCAGTGCAGTCATGCAACTCCCCAAGGATCAACCACGGGAGAAGGGCGACCCAGAGGTATGGAGTCTTCATCCCATCAACATGGCATCGGACTTAATCATGCAGCCATCCAACGATGTCCCAGAGGATTGGGAGGATGTCTCAGATGCCGAGCAAGTCCCTCAGCGCGAGGCCACGAGTTCCAGCACGAGCGGCTCTCAAACACCAAGCACCGTGTCCCTACGCAAGAAGCGACGAGTACAAACTAAAACCACATTCCTCGCCTCTCCGACTCCGTCTAGGAGTCTTTCCGTCAAGGGGCGCAAGAAGGCTCCCATTGTGAGGAAAGAGGAACTCCAGGAAGCCTTTACAGATGGTGTTCGCTTCACCGCGTCATATGCCTTTGACGTGCTCAAAGGCTCGATCGAGAAAATGCGGAAACCACTCTCGTGGTTTCTCTTTCTGTACATGTTTGCGTGGCTGATATCGCGCATGACATCTACTATCCGGACGGCGTTCTCTCCTTTGTGCATCGTCCCGGGAATATCGAGGAGCATATTGTGTGTCCCCATCAATCCAGTTCCTTCTGTGAACTTTGAAAAGCTCGCCAACATACAAAGTACTACCTTTGAGCAACTGGTCGGGGAATCGGCGGGCGGCTCGCAGTTATCCATCGATGTTTTGAGGGCAGAGATGGCTACTCAGGATCTCTCGCTCCTGGTACGCTTCAGCGACCTCAAGTCCAAAGACAATATTGCAGACATGCTTCGTACGATGGGTATGGACGCGAAGAAAACTGGCCGAGGGTTGAGTAAACTAAATGCAAAAGTCGCTGGTGCTATCGATGAGTGTGTGGTTCTCTGCCTTTGGTTATAGAGAATAGCTCCGCTAATTGTTATGCAGAGTGATGGCGCTGAATAATTACGCGATGGCTACCATTGAAGGTGCACACAAGAAGGCACCTTCGCGGTTGCTTCAGGCCGTTTCCCCATTTAAACTAGGGCCCACCGCTGAAGAAATTATCGCCGAGGCATTTACCCTTGCGATGGACGAATCGGGTCAAACCATAGAAAAGCTCATACTTGAAGCCGAAGTCTCCTGGCAGAACCTTGAACAGCTGGATGCGGACATTGGGGCGCTGCACGAGATGATTACTCGGGAAGACAAACACACTACCGTCGAGAGGGATAAACTCCTTGGTGAACTATGGACGAAATTGGGCGGTAACAAAAAGGCTGTGCGAGACTACGGTGACCGTCTAGCGTTGCTCAACGACCTCGGGGAATATAGAAAACAGGCCGTTGCGCATGTCAAGGCTGCACTGCGAGCGCTGCACGCGATGAGTGACGATCTAGAGGTCCTACGGGAGAGAGTGGCTGCTCCTGGCCTACTTGAAAGCAAGTTACCAGTTCATGTCCACATGGAGAGTATACGGAATGGATTGGAGAGACTGCAGGAAGGTCGGACGACATCGAGAGGGCGAGAAATAGATGACGAAACAGTGAGGATGTTACTGAACGTGGTTCCGATTGAAAAGGTGTAATTTATGCCCATTCATAAGTCTGCGGAATTGCCTCGCAGTGATGACTCCTCCAGATGTCCGAGGCTGTGCAAGTTGTGGGAGCGGTGCCAGTTCGGCTAAGTGCGTCTTATTGTGCTACACAACAAAAGAGGGAACCACGTGAGACAACAATTACAGTCCACCAACAACGCCCGACCAGAAAACATGGCGTTGACACCGCACAAAGACTCTTCCTCTCGCTTCCACACTACCGTTCTGTCCTCTCTTGCTCCGGAACAGCTACTCGTCTCATCCGTTGTCGGTGCAGGTCGGGTATGTACTACATGATCTGGCTTATGGGTATCCTGACTCATTATTCATGCAGGCTTCTCGTCATCGTATCAGAGGTCCACGCCCCGGCAGCCTTTCAGCTCACCACCTGCTGCTTATCTCAATTTGAAGTGCTCCAGTAGACTCATACCTGGGTCTCATCGACGCCCAGGTCGCGGATCCGGAAACACTCCTGCTCAACTTGTTCGACCATGCCCTTCGTATGTGTGGTGGTTGCGTGGACTTTGTTTGTTGGTCTAATCTCTTATCTTCACGCTAGAGTTGGACCATAAACTCGGATGTGCCGATGCCTCCAGACGTCAGTGTTGCGACTTGCAACGTCCTCTCTAGATGCTCTTCACTCATGCAGACTTTAGACTTGGAAAAGGGCCATCCACAGGCGTGCACCAAACACCTTCCGTGTCAAATTGCTTCCTCCAGAAAAGCAAGGTCGGTTCCTCCACACTTCAGTCAATATCAACTATCACGGGGCTAACATCCCCCCATAGGCAACAGCCACAATTATGGTCTCCGCATTTATCCGATAAAGGACGATGATGCCTCGACGACCTTGTCTAACAGATCCATCGCTTCCATTAACGAGTACGATATCTGGCGGAAATGGGAGGATTGCTTGTCCTTCCAAGACGCTCTCGAGGTCGAATACTCTCGCGCAGCAAGAGAAAAGCGTAATCGCCTTGCTGCTGGCAAGGGTGTCAAGAAGAACGGAATCTATATTCACAGCGATCATGCTGCCTCCTGGGAGTCTCTCCCTTTCGGTCCAAACCCTAATGACATCGCCCGCGACATACATGAGTATATACCAAAGCTCTCGAAGAAGGGCACTATCTTTCGTGCAAGCCAGGAAATCGTTGACCTTCGATTTAAGGAATTCCGGATGATGATCCAAGCCCTGTTGCAAGACGACTTGCCAACACTCATCAAAGAAATCAAAGCTACTCGTACTTTCACTGACTTTTTTGGTGTCTGGGGGAGGGATTTTGATCTGGCACGGAAAGCAGAGTCTCCAAAGAAGCCTACTGCTGACCGGCCCCGACCTTCTCTATCAACCAGCATACTTTCTGCCTTCCCAGTTTCACCTTCGGTCTCTACCAAGTCGTCATCTCCAACCAAAGGAAAGGTACCAGAAAAATCACAGGTACCCTTTGGAACTTCCACTCACTCATATTCGTCATCCTCGGAGGACTCCGTTGAGCTACCGAGACCGGGTAGATTGATGGATCGAAGGCAGGAGATTGGCTCCATGAGGTCCAGAGGTTCATCTTCCGACTCTCTTTCTTCGTCTTCTTCGCCCTCGACACCTATTACTACGCCTCATCAACTTCCGCCCGCTTCTCGGCAGCCTGTCATCGCGTCGCAGGAGATGTTGATCAGGTTTGGACATAACCCCCACATCCTCGGTGATGAACGACGGCCACCTCCCCTCGAATCACTCCCAGAGGATTGTGAGCTCTCTTCCTCACGGAAATCAGACCGGGTTTTGTCGCAGGGATGGTCCGGATCCGCCGCTAGCAGGATGAATCGCAACACTAGTGTTTATGTCCCTTCGCTACCCAGTTCTCTGCGATCCTCTGAGCCACCCTCCGAGCCATCATGTAAGTAGTGCCATTCTTTCTCCATTACGATATTCACCATCCTTCCAGCACGCTACTCAAGAATCTCCCTGCAATCAACGCACTCCTCGACGACTTTGAGGGCAGCAGCCTATCTGGACGAGCTCGCTGTGGATTATTGTTTGTCAAGTCCTACCCCAGAGCCTCGATGCCAGCCTAGGGCTTCTGTATCCAGTTTGGCATCATTAGTGACCAACTCCTCTGTCGATGCCGTGATTCCACGCAGCGAACGACCTTCAAGGTCATTGGCAAACAACGCGCGCCGACCACTCCCGCTTCCCGAGGAACCCTACGAACCATGGTCTGAAGATGATTCTCAATCTGAAGTTCAAGGAGATATCGATATCCTCGATGCCTACTTCTGTGGTATGCACTGTGCTGTCATGTAACATCATGGATGGTGTTGACCATTTTTCAGATCTGATCAAACCGGACGATCAGACCCCAGATGGCTTCCCCGAGACACCGACTGTGGACGAGATGATGTATCGTTTCACACCGGCGCAATCCAGCACGACCATCAGCTCGTATTCCAGGTACTCGGACCGTCGCTCTTCCTTGGCGACCTCAATATCAAGCGGATCAACGTCATCCAGCGGCAACCTCGCGACGCTGTCGATCAAGGCAATGCACGAGGACAACATTGTCATGCTCCGCCTGCCTCGCTACATCGTATTCGACGAACTGCGTCAAAAGATTTACGATAAATTCATCCAGACCGACAAGTCGACCATCTCTAAATCGTTCGCCGTAGCCGTCTTGGAGCAATCCCCTGCCGAAAAGGTGGAGAATGGGCGACCGCGCGCAGACTCTTTGTCGTCTCTTGGGTCCGCCAATGCCAAGGGAGCCCCTCTTCATTTTATATCATCGCAGGATGAGTGGAATGACGTGGTTGCAACCCACGGCGGCAAGATTTTGTTGCGGATTATCGGGAGCCGGGAGTGAAGTGATCAGTGATCATGCATACCCTTCGTTCGTCGTTGGCCTGTCCGACTTTAATTGTCATTCGTTCGTTCTTGTGGCACAGGCTACAGTATTTGTTTCACGTCCCGCGCATTAGCTGGACATTCATTAACCATTTTCCAATCCGTCTTCCAATCCGTCTCTGTGACACTCCACTTTCGTTGTATTTTATTTCGCGCATAAATTGGGCGCCATGTCGTCACTCATTTTACTTTTGTTACTTTCGCGACGAAGTCCCGCATTTTTGTTTCTTTGGGTCAGGAGATACTCTAGGATTTAGGGCGTTAAGCTAGCTCTAGGTTTCATGTCGATATGGTATCGGTACGATAGGTGTTCATTACAGGAATACAGCGTGTTTCACGATCTCATGGTCACGCGCCCACAGCTGTCTGAGGTGATGGTGGCGCTACTGCGGGTTTGGGTGCCAAGGCAGACGGCGCACCCGCCGACAACGGTGCCCGCGTCCAATCGGGCAGCATACCTCTCGGCCTCTGTTCTGGCGACACGGGCGGTGCAGATTCCATCGCGTCGTCGTCGTCTTGAGACGGGAACGCTTCGTCCCATTTTTCTCTCGGGACCTCTACCCCCCCTGTTTTGAGTGCACTGCAAAAGAGAAGGCACAGTGAGTACGACGCATAGACCCCACCCGAAGAACGTCGTTGTGACTTACCCCGCCAACGACCCTCCCACCCAGGCCATCGACGCAGGCGCGAATGCAGGCGCCTTGCCCGCGTTCGCAGTCGCGCGCGGTGACGACGACGGCTGTGGTACGGGGTTATTGAGGATCGCGATGTGAGGGACGAGCGGGCGGAGTGCAGCATAGCGATCGTACGCGGGGGGAAGCGATCTTCCTGACCGCGTCGGTCCCTGGCGTGGTCGCGACGCCGTCGATCCGATGGCACGTAGCAATTCAGTTTGAAGCCGCGGGATAAAGCCCGGTAGCATCGCCGTGCCGCCTGTGACGAGAATGGAGGACACGAGCGTCTTCCGGAGGTCGACCGGTACCTGTGGGGACTCAGCGTTCAGAACGGCGTACGTGTGATAAGCTATGCGGGGGGATGACCTTGAGAAGCGCTTCGAGGAGGACTTCGGCGACGCTGCTTTCATCGACGTCGCCACCTTCGAATAAGACTTCGGCCGCACGCTCGCGGATCCAACCTGGGATAATCAGAGTACCTCTTCCCGTGCCCAACTGTTGTGACGCAGGCGGCACGACGCGGAGCTTGATATCTGTCGCGGTCGAGTGTCGAGTGTACATGTTGGCGAGCATCTGGAGATGACCCTCTCTGCCACTCGATTCGGACTGTCGAGGAAGTGAGATCACCTCGAATTCGGACGAAGCGTGCTGCGAAGAGCTGATACTCTCCATCCCCTCCGACACCCGTGAAAATTCTGACTCCGACATGGCAGCGTCGCTGGAGGGAGGGAAGTCTGCTTCTGAGGCGGGTGCAGGAGAGGAGGAACGCATCGTGTCACGATGTATTTCGAGTGTAGTGCTCACGAAACAACAACGCGTTTTGATGTCTTCGACGAGCGCATCCGTCAGAATCTCTTGTGGCACGCGGTTGGTCCTACTTGATAGAGGGGGATTCATACTGCTGAGACTTGATGGAGGGGGGAGGTATGTCCCGAAGAGGAGGAGAAGTGCACGGAGGTGGGAAGTGAATCGTGAGCCGGCTAATGGTGTTGTTCGAAGGTGGGGAAACATAGGTCGAGCAGCGAATATCTGTGATACTTGTTTTAGTCTAACGAAAGTGCCAGAGAGATGTAACAAACGGGAAGCGCCGTAGATTCGAGGTGACCACAATCGATAACAAGGCCTGTTATGCGGCCGACGCAAAGGAGGGAAAGCAGATGGCTCGAGGCAAACGATACCGAAGGAACCTTGCTAGTTTTCAATAAGCTACCAAGATGAGACAACTGAGAATACCTGAAGGTTTCCGAATAAAACATTGGCAAATATGTCTTTGATGTAAAGCGGAAGCAATGGATGCTCGACGAGGATGACCTTGCGCGACTTGGGGTCTGTAAGCAGCGACCTAACATAGACCTTTATCACGTTGTGAAGAGCTGGATTCAGATTAGTAACACTTACCCGTGGAACACGGACCGCATGCACCTCTCGATGTTGATCTCGAGCATCCTGTCTTCCTCGGCCCTTGCTGACGGATCGGTCGCACGGCTCCAGCTCCACAAGGATTCAGAGTTGACTGCATCAGCATAAAAAACGTCTCTTGGCTTTCCTTCTCCACTGAAACCAACCTTCCAGATGCGCGACCCTGGGTCGATCACGATGCGGTCCTCGGTGCCATATAGCGAGTGCCTGCGAGTGGTGGTGTAGTGCGGTGATGACTGTAGGGCATGTGTGCCCGCAACACGTGTCGTTGTTGGTGTAGCTAAGAGGGTCGCTGAGCTCGGTTTGGCTCTTGGGGTGGATGGGACCACAGACATGACAATTGCAATGGGTGGCCTTGTATACCGTCTATCTTACCTTCCTTTTTCGGGTCTCTTGAGCCTCACGTGACGTTGACCTTTTCTCCACGTGATCAAGACGCGTCCTCTTAGAGTACATTGCACTCCTCATGCGAACCAACACACCATGTGGAATAACGCAGGTCTTAGTACATCTATCCTCATCACCACTTTCTCACCCGCGAACGGAATGGTTCACCACACGGTAGCCAAGATCTTCGTCTCGACAAAGCTGCGCGACCTCGGTCCAAAATCCTCGGCCGCTCGCACATTCTGGAGGATGGTAGCTACATGCATCCGCTACCAACCGCCCACAGAACATCTCTTGTGGGACCTGACCACTTTCAGTCTTGCGAGTGTCAAGATGCCCTGTGTGGGCACCGGTTTCCTCGGGCTGGCGTATCCCTTCTTTCTACCCAATAGCCTGGATGACACCCCTGAGTTCCCGCAGATCCCATCAATATGTTCTGGTGGCCACATTTCCGCTATCGGAGGAAAAGACGTTTTTAGACTCGCCATGGTTACTCCTCTTCCTCCCGCAGGTCTTCTCGAAATGGTCCTACTAAGCTTGAAGGAGGGCGAGATATTATCTGAGAGCACGGTTCGAAGGTTAAGGAGGAAAGAAGCAGAGAAAAGAGCTGCCGCTGCCGAGGGACGAACTCCTCTCAGTGAATACAGAAGGAGGAAACAGAAAAAGATAGCAACGAGAACTTCCACATTACAGGCGAGTTGCATTTCCGATTTCTCGTGGATTGATTGGAACACTAAATACGGAAATATCAGGCGACGTTCGAACTGTCATCTGAGAAAGAAACTTCGGCGCTCCGGGGGCCCGGCGTTGTCTCTACTACAAGGGCAAACTCACCACCGAGACATCTACACCAGAAGCCGACGGTGCAGTTTGTGGCGACCGTCAATCTGTGCGATAGCGAGCGGCGTAAAGTAAGCGTAGAAGACGTCGAAAGACTCGCTGCCTCAGCTTCCGTGCGTCGACGTCCCGATAGTCAAAGCAGAGCGTTATCAAGCCACACGTAGACAATCGACTCCTTACCCAGAATCCAACTGCAACGAGAAGAGAAATCCGCCCACGTGCTGCTGTCGCTTTATCGTGGGCCCGTCGATGACACAGATATCTGACTTGTTGTGATCTCCGTCTAGCCATATATATATGGTCGAAGAGAGGGAGTCTGGACCATCTTAGACCTCAGTTACTTTGAATTCCTGGACTCTCGTATTTGTACGCATCATCAACCTGCATCACGAGTGTAGTCATAGTTCTCCTTGTTTAAACAAAAGTTGTTCAATTGACTTACTATGGCGTTTTGATCGAGGTGAATACTGTGGCGTTGTTTATTTCGAAGGCCCTTGCCAAATACGAGCATACAAAGCCAAACATCGTTTCCGTCTTCGTCCTCACGAAGCGTAGGTATAGGATCAGAAGCAAGCACCGCCATGGCGTCCCTCGTCTCGCCATTTAGGAGGACT
Source organism: Xerocomellus dryophilus (assembly GCA_038089495.1). Lineage (NCBI taxonomy): Eukaryota > Fungi > Basidiomycota > Agaricomycetes > Boletales > Boletaceae > Xerocomellus > Xerocomellus dryophilus. The sequence continues at coordinate 9,152 of JBBPKY010000730.1, forward strand.
TACAGATACCTTGTAAGTGACTAAATGTTGTATGGACTTGCTAGCGCTCATCCTCGCGGGTGAATGACCACTTAGCAATACCTTGCACATGAACAACCCGTCATCTTTTGGTCTTGTGTTATGGGAACTGCGGGACCTGTTTTTGCTCTGACAATCCCGTCGATCAGGCAGAAATATTTTGGTTACGTTCCCGCTGAGCGCGTGCCAACCACATACCCTGGTGAGCTTGCGTGCCCGGCTGTGCACAGTTCGTGGCTTGTTGATCTTTGCTGCTGCTCTCAGTCCCAAAACGGCCACGGAGACCTGTTCAGGGATACGAGGATGAATAGAGGGCTCAATATTGCTCATTTCCACCGCCATGGACCTGAAAGTGGAGGTACGGTGTGCGACCGCTTGGTCACCCGGATACTGACTGTTGAGCGCAGTAGACGCTACTACATAGAATAGCGGGAATGTATTTCCAAGCTGTATATATGTCGCTGCACGCAATCAAGCGTTCCACGTTTGGGCCCAGAGGTTCGCTTACCACGCATATTCGCTCGGCGGAGGTGTTCGTCTGCCCACCGTTGACTAATGAGCGGAAGAGTGACCAAATATCATTGTCACAGGGAGTTATGGAGTTTGTGAGCCCGGCTGTTGAACGTTTGGACCTTGAGCCAGACTTATAATATGTTAGGAAACTTGAAAGTCGGGCCGAAAGCTGTAGTGAATCACGTGACATGCTGCTAACGGTGAAGCAGCGCGGAGAACGCGTCTTCATTAGCCTTGCTGCGATGAGTGCACTATGTCGTGTGCTCCGACGTCCCTTCGTTGCGTCGCGTTCACGCGCCTTCTCCACTGAAACCGACACCCTCAAGCCGAAGCCAAAAGCCAGTACACCTCTCCGACGTACTGCATCTGCGTCTCTTCCTATTCGTTCAAATCCGACCCCAACTCGCAGCCCAATTCGACCCGTGCTAACACTCGCGACTGCGGAACGTTACCTTCCTACTCGCCTACGCCCTCGCCTCACACCCGATTCCCAGAAACTCCACGACGCATGGTGGATCCCGCGTTGGGGCCAGGACGGCGAAATTTTCGTTTTCGGAAACGGTAGCTTCGTATGCTGGGGCTTGAGCGAAGACGAAGCTCGCCAGTTTGCAAAAGACATCTTGGCTCCTTGTGAGGTCGGTTCGCTCCGAGATCCCGAGACCGAGGAACTCGAATTCGTGACCGATCCAAACGAGTAAGGCCACACCCGTGTTCAAGGTTCTGCAGAATGCCTGATACGTCCCTCCCCTTTTAGGAAAACTCGAATACAGGGTGACTTGATCATCCTCGGACGCGTTGCGCAACTCCAAGATCCTTCCAATGGCCCTTCTTTTCCTCCATCGAATCCATCTCTCGACATGACATCTCTCCTCGCTCGGTATGCTTACTCTCAAGCACTCTCCCGGTCCACCGCGCTTTCCGTGCTCGAAGAATCCCTCGAGGCATACCTCCTTTCCGTCGCTCAGTTGCCCCACTCCCTTGAGAAGACCGGAAAACCCGGACTCGGCCGTCAGGCACTCATCAAGAAGCTCGGCGTCCTAATGAAGTTCCGCCAAGGTCTCAATCTCAACCGCGAGAATTTCTCTGATACCCCTGATTTGTATTGGACCGAGCCGGAGCTCGAGAGCTTTTTCAAATCCATGACGGCCGCATTAGAGGTCAAGGCGCGGACGCATGCCGTCAACGAGAAGATTACTTACGCGACCGAGGTAAATTCATTTCACCATCGGTGCATTTAATACTTGTCTCAGTCGAAACTCTGACAGGTTCAATCGACCCTTAGACAGCTACTTACGGAGGTATGTACAGCGTTATCGTGCCATGTCTGCAGTGCTCAACTTGTCCCAGTCTTCCGCGCACCGCATGGAACTAGTAATTATTGCCCTCATTGCCGTCGAAGTCATCATTGTGAGTCTTGCCATGATCTTTTACAACTTGAAATGTAATCGGATTTAGGCCCTGATACGAGAAGGGCCCGAGCTATACCGAATGGTTTTTGGTTTGCCGAAAGTGAAAGACTCCGATGCCACCACATCTCATTAACGATTCCACCATTTCATTGATTTCCCAGCTCCCACTAAGTAGCTGTAATCACATCGAATACTGCAGGTCTTTATGTATCATATTAAATGCTCCATAGATTGTGTAAGCTAGTTCTCCCCACTCAAACCAGAAACTCTGCCTAGTATACATCATCATTTCTCGTTCGGATGAGACTCTCAGCACATGAAGAGCGCGGTTTGATGGAACACACGAACGGCCCCGGGGCGCTATCGTCATGACCAGCGATCAGCAAACGACCAAACAATGGCTACGAGACCTCACGATGAGATTCCGCCCGAGAATTCCACCTCGACGTTGATTTCATTTCCCAATTCGTCACGGGCCTTCGCAAGGTGCATGGTTGCCAGTATGGTCACGATGGCAGCCCAGACGTTCTGATCTGCTATGTGCTTTCCAGGACAGACGCGGCTACACAGTCGTTTAGTATCCACTCGTCGAAAGCGAGCATGTGTCCCACCGGCCAAGACCGAAAATGGGTGAATTCGTCCCCTCCGCGAGCGTTCCGGCGGATGTGAGATGTCTTTCGGGGATGAAGACCGTCGAATCACTGAATTGTGTCTCGTCGTGTGTCATCGCCCTATCTTAGTTCAGCCCAAATATGTCGGCCAACAGACGGGATGCATACCAAATATTGGTGAGCACGATGGCCCCTGTCACAGAGTTATATGGCATGTCGTGTCATTGACAACTCCAGTCAGCTCACCTTTGGGGATGTACATGCCTTCATATATATCGCTCGCCGCGGTCATATGTGGAAGCGCTGTAAAGCCGGTTCGACCCCAACTAGTGTCCTGGACCAACTCACTCACCTTGTGGTGACACGGGTCGCCAACGGAGCGTCTCAAGATAAACTGCCTCTATATATGGCAGATTCGGCCTGTCGCCAAAATCTGGGAAGCGTTGACTACCGACGACCTTGTCAATTTCTTCTTGAGCTTTAGCCTGAACCTCGGGATGGAGTATCATGGCGAGGATAAATACTCGCAGCGTTGAATCGCTCTAGAAGATTGTGAAGTATATCCAATTGTAAATAGTTTGGCCACCCACAGTATCAGCGCCACCTACAAGATTGTCATGAGTCCTTGTTAAATCCGAGGCGAGTGTGTTCACATACCTAGGAAAGCAGAGGTTGCCACAGCTTTGATAGTCTCCTCGTCCGCTTCACCCGTCTCAAGCAAGTCGTGGACAAACGATCCTCTTGCTGTCCCAGCAGCCTAATAGAAGTGGCCTGCATTAAGTGCCAAACTGGAGGTCGACAATGATAATTACCATGTTTTCCATGACGTATTCAACTGTGCTGGTTAACACTTCCTCTGAGAGCGCACGACATTCCGCAGCTCGTTGCTTGTATTCTCCTCCCGGCAGCCAGGATGGAATATAGGCCACTAACCACATCGACGATTAATGCAACAATGCAACACCGCAACCGATTGGACATACAGAACGGAAAGGCGAGTAACAAAGCGGCCCGCTCAGGAGTCAGCGCGGTCGTGAACAGACCAACGAAGTGTTCAGTCTTGGTCACGAACGGGTCGTTCTTTGGTACGACCTCATATCCGTATATCGCAGCCATGATAGTCGCTGTTGCAAAGCTGCGCATCATCAAGCGACGCCATCGAACAATAAATAATAAATATAACCCACGTCTTGCAATGTTTAGCGAAATCTTCTGGGACGTCGAGAAGGTTCTCAACAAACTGGCGGGCCTTGCACAGCGCTAATGGCTGGTACCGATACGCCGTTTTCTTGTTGAGAGCGGTATTAAACAGCTTCCGGTGGAGCCTCCACCTGTTGCCGTACGGGAGAAGGCCCGAGTTAAAATCCATACCAAACCTACATGTGCATGTCAATTTGGCTCATCGTTAGCTTGCAGCAAAATGACACCCACAATTCATTTGCCGGAAGGTAGGGTCTCTCAGAATAGATGGTTGATCGTCGTTCCAGTAGATCGCGCGCAACTTTGACGCTATTGATGATGATGAAATCCTTGCCAAGCAGGTTGGCGTATACTAGACCACCTGCAAAATATGGTCTGAAAAAGATCTAGCATTCACCGAGAATCGAACGCACCATATTTCTTTCCCCATTGCTCATACGATAACCAAGGGTGGGAAGAATTGAGATCGAAAACGTTACCGACCAGAGGAAGGCCGGTTGGGCCAGGAGGCAATGGAAGTCCATTTCTGAGTCGATGTTGCCGCCACGTATTGAGGACGAATGCCACACAGACCACGCAACCAACAGAATATACAGACGTGGATCCCATCATACCTTCAACCGTAAAACAATGCTAGCGTTTACCCCTGAGCAAGTGAGAGTTAGTAGCAGATATGGGTGGAGAGCTGGAACGCACAGTTGGACGGGCCAGGGTGTCTAGCATTTTAAGTTGCTCCTGGCACAAATCGATGGCACAAAAAAAAATTAAGCGGCGGGGAGAGGAGATCGCGGACATCCGTTAGCCGACGGCCCAAAAGCCCGGCGGCAGAGGGGGTCGGACCCAGTTTGCGAGTTGCAATTTCAGAGCTGGCGATGAGTGAAATTCTCGAAAATCGGAGTTTTTAGTGTTTTGATTGCAACCATGAAACCTCAATTGTTGACAGAAAAGTGGAGCTGATCGTATCGCCCACAATAGAGACTCGGAGGTCAATTAACTTAAATGCGTCGTCACGGCATGCGGCTATTACGTCCCTGAGCAACTCCTTGCAAAAGAACAGGCAAACTTGAACTTGAACTTCAAGTTGAAGTTGCAACTGAGGTCTTACTACTGGCAGTGAGATCTTACCGCGATCCGGCAGGAAGCAGCACGAACGTAAGTAATGCAACGTTGTCGACCTGTCGCTGAGCTGCCACTGATCAGCAGAGCACCTGCAAACGGTAGTCCAACAACTTGCAGTTTGTCTTGCCCGACCTCGCCAACTTATGATTAAGTTGTGCCCCGCTCCGCCGGTCCAGGGATGCCAAACGACTACCAAATTTGCGCTCTCCAGTACGTGATCATTGAATCAGCACGGAATCGGACATCGACCGTTTGACTCGGAATTGCTCTATCGCCGTGTGGTGGTTTAGTTGGTTCTGCGACGATGCGAACCAGCCAACATAGTATGATACACTGTTGAGTGCTTTGTCAAACTCCCTGTCATCTTGGCGCTCAGTACGAAAAAAGTTTCGTCAGGTCCGGAGATCATGTAATTGATAGCTGTCGCGCCACTGGGACGCCACCGGCGCCGTCGTTCCGCGCCTACATCTAGAAATCTAGCCGAGCATAATGCTACATTATTCGCTCCATATATAGAGGTTAGTGTCGTACAAGGTGTTCTGGTCCAAGCATCGACAATCCAAAAAGTCTGCGCAGAGGTCTGCGCAGAGAATATATATGGAATGGACCCCCATTTGTACTTATGATAGACATAAATGGTAATCCAACCCTGACGACGGAATATAAGTTTTTTTCG
>JBBPKY010000731.1:0-14664 GCA_038089495.1 Xerocomellus dryophilus
GGTAAATCCACATTCTGCTGTTTACTCCCTAGGATTCAAAGGTAATTGGAATACCGTGTAGGGCTGCGCACACCCACCTCCACGCGAAGGCTGCAGAATCATATGGGCCAATCCAGATGCATGCAGCTCGAGATGTCATCCTCGATATTCTCAATGACCCGAAGCATCACCAAGCACACGCCAACCGATATGCTGCTGCTGTCATTCTCCGTATTGCCTATGGCAAAACCACCCCTACATCAACAAATGCTCCGGAGATCATCATTGTCCACAAGATGTTGAAGCGCTTCAATTCCATTATGCGGCCTGGTGCACTTTTGGTCGAGACATTTCCGATCTTAAAGTATATTCCATTCTACTTGAACTACCTCAGGGCTTGGGGCGAAGAGGAATCGAAGCTCTTCCATGGTCAATTGAGTCGTGTAGCCAAGGAGCTGGTAACAAACACTTCATGGTATCGGTATCTGTTAGCTTATTGACTCGTCTGCAGGACACGGGTGAAGCTGGTCCTTCCTTCGCCAGATATCTCCTCGAGAACCAGGACACGCACAAACTCTCATACGAAGAAATGGCGTACCTTGCCGGTTCCCTTTTTGGCGCTGGTTCGGACACTGTACGTGTTGTGAAGCGGGTTGCTAGAAGATTTCAACTTATCCTGGGCATATTATAGACTGCTGTTGCGATCATGGTCGTTGTTATGGCTGCTGCTTGCCACCCTGAAGCTCAGAATGTCGTGCAGGATGAACTCGACAATGTCATTGGACGCGACAGGGGTATTCATCTCCCTCATAGCGGTGTTGGCTCTGAGCTGACTGGGATTGCTTAGCTCCTACTTTTGATGATCGCGGCGCTCTCCCTCGGGTTCAGGCATTCATACTTGAGTGTCTTCGCTGGAGACCAGTGACAACTTTGGGTACGTTGCTTCAATTCACTAATCGTCGCGGGCTTTGATATAATCACAGGCATTCCCCATCGTGCATTAACGGACATTCCCTACGTGAGTTTGCAACTATATATTTCAAACTAGGCGTACTTAATCCCTCGCAGAAGAACTTTTACATCCCTGAAGGTGCCATTGTTTTCGGAAACATTTGGTGAGCACAACGCTTAAAAGCAACAACCACGAACTTGCTTATGACTGTGAGTAGGGCTATTTCTCGTGATCCAGAGGTTTACCCCAACCCCGATGCTTTCGACCCCCAGAGATGGTTGAACAGCGATGGACAAGTCCGAGATGATCTTAAGCTCCCCAGTTTCGGATTCGGTCGACGGTGAGTCCACTTTGGTTCTTGGTTTGCCACTGCGAGCTAACGATGCTACTTGCTTAGCATTTGCCCCGGTCAGCACATTGCCAACCGATCCATTTTCATCAATGCGGCTCTTCTCATGTGGTCCTTCCGTATTACCCAAGATCCAAATTCGCCCATCGATGACAAGGGCTTCGTTGAGAGCGTCACCGCCCATCCGAAACCATTTGATGCATGCTTCACTCCGCGAATCGCGGACGAGGCACATCTCCGAGAGGTGATGGGGAAATATGCGGAGGATCTATGAGTATCGTATGGTCGCTGGATAATTTTACACTATTAATTCTACTACAGTATGTGTAGATCTTTTTAAGTCTTTTGATCACAAGGGCATCGTAGTGGGTCGTATAGCCATTCATTTTGTTTAGGCGGCATTGGTTCGTTTAAATCCAAAGCCTTCGTGGTGTTACTCCTGAAGTCTGAGTGATTGATCCAAGTAATCTGCCAACATTGACGTTGGAGGGCTGGTGGTCCAGTCGGATGTGTCCGACCCCGGAACTCTGTTGATTTCGAGCGAGTTGTCAAGTGATTTTGCGATGCAACAATTTCCGAGTCCGGCCGGAGTCTGTGGGATCCCACAAATACCTGTGTGCTAGCCGAGCGAGTTTGGTCCAACGTATCCGCCTACTTGGTACCTACATACATCCTCGAAATCATCCAACAATGGCCAACCGCCTCGCACAGGTCTCAGGACACATTACCAACGCTTACGGTCGTGGCCTTTTGGCTGGGGAAGTCGCCATCATCACAGGTGTGTTCTCTACGTCCTACCGGCGAGCTTGCGGCACTAGACACCGTTCGAACTCTAGGCGCCGGACAGGTATGTTTGTCCATAAAGGTCGACGCCCAGCGTGAGCTAAACAACGTCCCGTTCGGTCAAATAGGGCATTGGCAGGAGTGCAGCGTTGCTGTTTGCCAAGGAGGGTGCCAAAGTCGTCGTCAGCGAGTGAGTTCCGACCGCGTCGGAATGCATGGCTCTGTCGTCGTTGACTTGTAAAACGCCAGTATCGATGCAAAGAAGGCCGATGCGGTCGTGGAGGAGATCAAGGCAGGGGGCGGAGAAGCGATCGCCATCGTAGGAGATGTCGGTGCAGACGATTTCCCCCAGACGATCGTGGAGGCTACAGTCAAGTGAGTGTATCTCGTCATGACGTATTCCCGGGGGTGTTTCCTAGTCGCCTTCCATCAGAGCTTTCGGCCAAATAAATCACATCGTCAACAACGGTACGACAAGGTGTTTGGGATGCGGGCACGCGAATTCTCATGACGATCACAATCTTTATGTAGCTGGCTTTACGTATGACAAGATGATTCACACCATGCCGGACGACGTTTACGACGTTATCATGAAGATTCACGTGCGTGCCCCCTTCCGCCTCGTAAGAGCAGCCGCTCCGTATTTCCGGGTCAAGGTGTGTCATCTTCACAATTCGACAAGCATCGGATGGTGACTCGATATTTCCCATGGTTTAGCAGGGCGGAACACCGGTAAATCGTTCCATCATCAACGTTTCCTCAACTTCTGGTCTCCACGGAAACGTCGGCCAGGCCAACTACGCCGCCGCCAAGTCTGCAGTGGTCGGACTCACCAAGACGATCGCGAAAGAGTGGGGTCTCTTTGGTGTCCGCGCCAACACCGTTGCGTACGGTCATGTTCACACGAGGTACTTCTGCTCCGATACGATGCCTGACCGAGCGTACGCTGAACGAATGTAGGTTGACCGCGGCGAAGGAAGATGGCGCAACGATCGAGATAGAAGGAAAGAAGGTTGCACTCGGTATTCCGATTGCGCGGGCACGTGCGGCGGAGAGTGTCAATGCGTATGCGGATATTCCACTGCGCAGAGGGGGTTTACCGGACGAAGCCGCGGCGGCGATGCTTTTGTGAGTGTCCTGCATCGACGGCGTTCCAACACGAGTGGTACTGAGTTGTGCAATTTTAGCCTTGCGTCGCCACTGGCGTCTTATGTGAGCGGCCACACCCTCGAAGTTACGGGTGGGTATGGCATCTGAGGGTTAATATTTATTTCGTGAATCGGATTCAAACAGACTTGCACAAGGTTTTTGTCCCGGTCGGTGTGACTCGGGAAGCAAACATCGATTACCTCCCTTTTGATCGGCTCGTGACCAGCCCAGCCAAAGCAGTCCGTTTACTGAAATTATGATTGACGTTCCTCTGTCATGGTAGACTTCACTTTGATCGGCGAGCCATCTTCGATATGCTACGGTACATCAAACTGAGTCGAGGCAACCTGCCAGATCTGGTCACTCTCACCGCTCACAAGGGGGTGGGCATGCTATCGGTGATCGACCAGCGTTGGAGGAGGCGGACATCTATCAGATTATAATTTCGCTGGAAGGCGATTCTGATATGCCACGCCTTGCTATCACTCAACATTGTCTCTTCGACCCGCTCTTCTACTCGCAATGTGCCCCGAGTTCGACTCACCATGACTAGATGTAAGATAGTGAATCCGGTGCAAAGTTGGACATGGTTCGATCGTGGGGTGGTGGTGTTTGACGTCCGTGTGGTCCGACTCGAATGCTTCCGTTAACTTGTTCGACTTAACATTGAGTAGAGCTAGCTGACTTCCAGTAAAGGTGCATGCGTCACACCTACCGTGGGCAATGGGGAAATATTTATTTGATCTATGCTGTACAACTTTCAGTAAGCAAGAATTTAGGTGGGCAGTTTCCTACTCTTTTTGAAGCTACCTCGTATGTGTCCATCAATGATATCACTGTGGCTGCTCAGCAGTATAGCCGGTTCGTATGTATTGCGAGTGTAAGGGCTATGCCTCATTTCCGTTCATGAAACGAGCATTCATGCCCATCTCTGCAATTTTCCGAACTTCGTTGCGACTAAGACCTAATCCATGCGGAGGCCTGGCCAGAAGAAGCGCATATTCCGCAAGTAGAGTCGTCTTGAAGGGAAGTATATCGTCCGTCTACGAAAGCTTTTAGCTTTGATGAAAGATCAAAAGATAACACGCGTACACATATCACGATTGGGTGGTTATTCACGAGGTAATGTCTTATATGGTGTTCTTCTAATCGTGTGACGGTTTTGCTCCTGAGAAGGATGGCTCTGGTTCTGTTATCACTAGAGAAGTGGCTCCGACTCACAGCAAGTTCGAGCTGAGACATATTTCGATGCATGGTTTGTACTGCCTGCCCGCTAATTTCCTAAGAGCCTGTATCTCCCTTACGACTTCACGTGCTGCGCGTTCCTCAGCGTCATCTGGGGAATTGATGTGAAAGCCCGCTTCCTGGTATCTCCGGGAAAGTAGAAGTACGTGTTTCCTCCATAACGCAGAGAAATTCCTATGATGATGGTGTATTGGATCGGGCACTTGGCCATTTGGAAGAGGTATCTGAGGAACTTGAATGGTTGGCAGTGGTATATCGGCCAAGAATATTTCTCTCTGCGGCTCTTCAAGGTAGGTTGCATGACCTAATCTATCGGGATCCCAGGAAAGGAGGACGAACGACTCGGTGGAGTGCCTATCGGGTTTCGTCTCTGCGATGTGGACGGTCAAACCTAATCCGGCCTCTCGCGCGCGTTCGAAGTGCTTCTCGAAAATATCCACGTTGCCCTCTAGAGGATTGCCGCACAGATCAAGCCCGACGACGGGCTCTCCCTGATCGCGCAATTTTATGGCAAGATCAACGCACTCCTCGACGTCCGATTCAGACATTCGACGATCGACCGATACGATGAGCGCGGCACGACCGGGGAAAGCGCGGATTTCCTGGAGTACAGTGAGGAGGTACTGCTTTCTGCTCATATGGGACGTCTTTCGGGGGGTCGAGCGGAGTTCAAGGTAGTTACATTCCGCTGCAGGCTGGAAAGCAAACCCGGGTGGTGGGGGTTGCTCGATCAGAAATGCTTCCAGGACGTCTCGTGTGGCCGCGGCCAGTGCTGCAGGCGTTGCGATGAGGGCGTAGATGGCAGGGAAGAGGGTGAAGAAATCCGAGATTTCTGTGAGAATGACATCGGACTGGAGTCGCGCGATGGTGGCTGCGACGCCCGCCTCGATGTCTGGTGATGGGCTAAAGTTGGTCGCGAGGCGCTGCAGAGTCCGGAGGGGGATGGAGCCGTGCAGATGGGCGTGCAGCTCGGCCTTTGGAAGGCCTTGCAGGAACGCGACGTCGTCCTGGTCGAGCGATTGCAAAGCGACACGAGCTGGGCCGGAGACGATTGCCATGATGAAAGGTACACTCACGTGATCGGTGAATCACATTCAAGTCATAACTTGTCTTGTCTTCATACACAAGTCAATGTTGCGCTGTTCACGCACACCCCGTAGCTTTCGATAACTGGACCTCCTTGACACCATGAGTGCCGCGTTTCGCATCTCACCCGCTCTGTGGGACAGAATACATCATTTCGCATCCTTTCCTCAGACAGGAGGTCAGTCCCCTCTCCCGTTTTTCTTGCTGTCCTCGCCTGCAATGCACGCTGCCTCTTCTTGCTTCCGGGGCCTGGGTGTGAATTGCGTTCCATGTTGCAGAGCACCCCTCGCGTCACCGAGCTCCTAAACCCCTCCGTTGCTTGTGCTCCGCGGACTTGGGACCATTAAGCAAGATAACGTTTGCCAGGGCCCATAGTTCTCCTTCAAATTGATACCCCTTTCTCGTTTCTGGACGCGGCCACCACGTCCTTACTTTCCGCTTCCATTTCTTGTGCTGACGGAGTCTCTATGCATCAGTCTCCCTCCAACAGATGGTCCTCTTTGGGCAACATCCTAGTCAAGGCACGCTTTTAAAAGCCAGCCAATTTTTAGCTGGTGAGTTATTCATGAGATTCCTCGAGCCCATCCACCATTGAATCTTGTCACGTGACCGTTATGTGTCCAGATGAGCTACCAGTCCGTCTCGCTCACCGTGTCAAAGAGTTAGATGAACTCCCCCACAACTTGAGTGAAATGTCGTCCATTCAAAAAGTAAAGAACTGGTATGCCCAGAGCTTCGAGGTGGGTTGTCAAAATACGCTCGCTTCCATGCATGCAAAGTTATCCGGCTCTTATCGAATCGTTTTGTGGACGAGTTCGTTACTAACCAGGCGACCTGCCTGCAGGAATTGATCAATGTTCCACCTATTTCTCTGCCTCCCGCCGCACGCCAATCACTGTTTTCCCGTCCAGTTAAGAACATCCACCTCCTTGGTAGCGTCCCCAATCCTTCCCTGGTAACATCTTACCTCGATGGACATGGGGCTGCGAGTGGTACGGCGTATGGCGAAGAGGTCTACGTGGGCAGGACAGGGGGGCCATATGGGGACAACGGGGCAGGTGGACTTCGAAATGGGAACGTGAAACTGCGTGTTCCTGCCGAACGAAGGTTGGTCTATCTTCCTGTATCACATTCTTGTTCGTCATATTTATCACGTTTTCAGCTACTACGCACAAACCCCGTCTCATGTTTATCCGCCTGAGGTCCACGATTATAATGCCAGATTTACCAAGACTCTGGAAGCCATCAAACGCAGACATGACCCGACGGTCACCACTGTCGCGCAAGGGGTGTTGGAGTGGCAGAGGGCAAAGGGAATCAAGCCTGGTATGGGACTGGGGCTCTCGGGGTATGGGCACGGCGGAGATGATGTGCAGGCATGGTTGGATAGGTTCTATATGTCGCGAATAGGGATACGGTTCTTGATTGGACAACGTGAGTGCCTCCTCCCTTCGTGTTTTGAGAATGTCGTTGATTTGCGTTAAGACGTGGCATTGAATACCCAACAACCACACAAGGATTATGTAGGCATTATCTGTACACAAGCCGTGCGTTCTTATTCTTCCGGTTCTCCTGCTTCTCGTCTCACCCTATTGTCCCCCGCCCTACGCATGCCGTAATGTAACAGAACGTGCACGACATCCTCCAAGAAGCTATCGAGAACGCTCGATTTGTCTGTGAAGAACACTACGCCATGTTCCGCGGACCGCCTGTTCAGCTCATCTGTCCCGCCGATGTGACATTCCCATATGTCCCCGGACATCTATCGCATATCGTATTCGAGCTACTGAAGAATTCGCTGAGAGCCGTGGTGGAGAGATTTGGCGCTGACTACGAAGATCGTGTTGTCAAGGAACCTCCCAATGAAAGGAGCGGTGTCCGTGGATACCCTCCTATCAAAGTCATTGTGGTCGAAGGCCGCGAAGATATCACAATCAAGATCTCAGACGAGGGGGGTGGCATTCCGAGGAGTGCTATCCCGCTCATTTGGACATATATGTACACAACTATGGCGGGCCAGAGCATCGACCAAGATTTTCACGCGAGCGACTTCCAAGCGCCGATGGCAGGTTTTGGGTACGGTCTCCCGCTCTCTCGATTGGTGCGTCACCTCACCATCTCCGTCCTCGGGTTCCCACCCGTACTAACTTTCTCACTTCTTCCCGGGTGTGTTTAGTATGCGAGATACTTCGGCGGCGATCTGCGGCTCATCTCCATGGACGGGTTTGGAACGGATGTATACATCCACCTAAACAAGCTCTCCAGCAGTCGAGAGCCGTTGCCTTGAGGGGTGGGATTTGCCACCAACGTGCGAGGCGCTCACCAGGTCGGATCTAACAGCGTATCACGCGGAGACCTGGTCGTACCGAGTAACGTTCCCATCTCGCACTACGGGTACCTGGTCTATTCTTTGTGCGAGGGTATGCGATGCAGTGTATGTCATCCCGTTCGGTCATCATGTTTCTGGGATTCAATATCCAATTCTCAAGAAATCGTAGACTACTCTATTCAATCATTACTGTTGCGAGATTTCACGAGTTCGTTGGCGTGAAACTAATGAGCAGAGGACTCGGCTCGGAATTTTCTAAGTATAGATGACACTACGAAAGCCACAATTCGGCTGGGTCACCCTCCCGGAAGATTTCGTTCGTCACCGGAATCCATCCGATGCATACCTGCCAAGTCTTTCTCTTGTTCCGTTCAGTACCGTACACATCGCCCCTGTCGGCTCCTACGTCCGAAGAGAACACCGCAATCTACTGCACTTTTCAGCCCAGAACAGTATCATTCGACAGAGAACTTGAAGCAGAAACCTGTCACTGTCACCAATCTCAGACGATCATACTCCAGAGACGTCTTCATTCGTAACACCGTTAGACCTGACAACAGTTCCATCCAAGGGCTGACAGCTTTCCCCCTTTTTCCCTAAAAAAAAAACTAGGTTATTGCCCTGCGGGCTCGGCTTGCTTGTCATTATTAACTGTCTGCGACGTGTACGGCCAGATCAAACGTACTACGTGGGTCTCGCTCTAAACGTAAGGTGTTCGTCGCTTCCCTTGACAACTGAAGTCAGAGCATGCAGTATAACACTGCCTTGTCTGACTGCTACACCATCCGTCGAAATTAGTCGATGTGTTGCATCACATGTCTGATGTTCCGATATGACCTCCCCTCGCGTTTGGGCCGTATCGATGACGGGGGATTACTGATACGCAAGAAGAGGGCCGCTTTCCACCTAGGTCGATTGAACGTGAAACTCGCGATCCCATGCCAGTCTACCATTCCGCAGTGTGCGGGTTTTGATAGTCGGCAGTACTGCCAACACACCGCAGCCTGTCGGTCGTACTACTCCACTACGCGTGCAAGAGGGTATTTTTGGTCGGCATCCGAGCTCGCCATGGTGCCACAAGTCGCACAGCATATAGATCTAGGAATTAGTCCGTGCACTGAGACACGCCGTGGCAAACGGCAGATCGCAGAATATGCATTGGATAATGAGACATTTTTACAAAAAGCCCCCACTTTTCCCGGTTCCAAAGCGATCTCCAAGGCCCTTGGCATCGCGCACCAGCTTCTGCCGTTGTTTGTCATCCATAAGACGTCCCCCAAGCGACATGTCCCGTGAATGGTCCCAGATGGCGGGAGGAGCCTCATCCGTGTCTTTTTTCTTTTGGGCCTCGCGTTCCATGTGTGCATCGACAAGGGCAGGTCCGCGCGCTTTGCGCTGTTTGTACGGGGCCAGAGTGAACAGCGGTACGAACGAAACTAGCGTAACTCACCGTGTGCTCGTCCACGCCCTTGCGTATCACGGCGTCTCTTCGCCGTCGTTTCCTTGCATCCTCGTCGTCTTCTGCCGGCTCCGCGTTCACCGCTCTTCGTTTCCGACCCGAAACCTCGTCGGCAAGCCGTTGTTGTCGTTCAGCAGGCGTCTCTGTCCAAAGCGACGAGTCCGAATCTCTCGCAGGCGCCGTACCACGTCCAAACTGTCGTGGCTTCAATTTCGTCGGGTCGAGCGCTACGATACAGTCAATTCGCATCGTCACTCCCCCCCCCCCTAAAAAAACGACCAAGACGCACAACCGAGGAGATCCCCTGCTTTCGGTGGGACGAGCATCCATTCCTCCCGCACGAGTTTCTTGGGTTGTTTTGCCTCTTCGACGTTTTTTCGTCGACGGGCCTCTCGTTCCAAGAATTCTTTCACGCCGGATGTCTCTTCGTGCGTCGTCGCGAGGACGTCTGCGGGGAGAGGTCGCGGACCGACGTCGGCATCCGAGTCCGAGTCCGAGTCTGGATTGACGTCGTAGGTGGGTCGCGCGCTCGGAAATGCGGGGCCGATCACCCTTCTCGGTGGTGGTGGGGACGGCGAACGGCGTGTCGAGGGCCCTGGGGTGGACTCTGATGATGGTCCAGTGGCTTTACGAGCAGCTGCGAGTTCGGGGGGAAGCGCGGGCGTATAGTCATCCTCGTCCGATTCTGCAGCGTCGTTTTCTGTAGTGGTGGGGAGAAGATGCTCCGGAATGTGTGGCCCTGTGAAGGACATGCCTGTATCCCTGAACGAGTTGAACACTAGGCGGATATGAGTGGCGATGCCAATGTTCTTACCGGGAAAGAGGAACATATACACATTAGCTTGACTACCCAAGACACACTTCAACTCGACAATCGTCGATCTTAAACACATTCATCTACTTCGATGTATCCTGATAATGCAATGGAATAACTCAGGCCAACGTCCATAAAATGGGAATACCGTATTAGCATGATCGGTCCGTGCACGCCAACCATCCTCTCAAATCAAGCGCAAAAATCGTCCATGCTCTCGTCCCTTGGTGCTCAATATCTCTCCGGGGTGGGCGGATAACCTCGTTGCGCGCCACCATACCCTGGTTGCTGGCCATAGCCGCCTTGTGGTCCTCCATAGCCACCTTGCGGTCCTCCATAGACACCTTGTGGTCCCCCATAGCCACCTTGTGGATAGCCGCCCTTTCCACCATAGATCTGGTTTCCACTGACCCCACCAACCAAGCTCGCCGCCGTGCCACCACCATGGTAATTGCTCGTCGAATCCTCATCATAGTCTCCTGCCGAAGCTGTCAAAAGCGGATCTTTGACTTCCCAAACGGCAGCCTTGGATCCGACCGAGAATTCGAGGTCTTCGCGCTATAGGTCAGCTGGTCAGTGCCGTGATTCGGACATGGACGAAACTGGCGTACAGTAATGCTGTCCCAATATTTGTAAACCATCATTACGCTAAGAAGCACGCAGAGTGTGGAGAAGAATAAGCCATCAAGATAGTGTTTGATAGCGTTACATATCGTCGCGCTGAATGCAAAGAGAATGACCTGCGCGATGGTGTAAAAGGCGATGCCGAAGATGATGTCACCGAGTGGCCATCGGTCATCCAGGGTCCGGAAGACGAGGATGAGCTGAGATAGTGTGTAGATTGCAACACATAGGATGGGCCAAATCAGGTATACCACAAACAGCGCCGTCTGGTTCGTTGGGGAGAAGGAAGCGAACGACTTAAATGTGGCAATGGCGACGAAAAATGAAACACCAAACACAGCAAGGCATGATAATCGGAGAAGCTGCGGCCGGGCGTGAGAAGCGAAATGACCAAATTACCGTGAGGACTAACCCATAATGAGAGGGGTGTACCATCCTCCGCAAATTGAAAGCCAACGAACCCGTTGACCAGAAGGCAGCAATATGTCGCGGCGACTAACCCAGTATAGACTGCGGCGAACCACTGACAATATTGGTTAAATTTGCTCCTGAAACAGTGGTGTGTTGGACTTACAGGATAACTGACGTTTGCCGTTGGTATCACCCCAGAATCAAGGAACATGGCGAGAAGCTCTATGAGCATGTACAGCCAAAAGAACATGACGATCTCCTTTCGACCCACTGCCGTGTATTTCGAGCGAATGTGGTAAATCATGATTGCGGTCATGCATATGGCAACGATGTGCACAAAACATGTTGCTGACAGCATTAACAACTTCAGGTGGTCATGCCACGGTTGGGAAACACGTTGAACTCACAAGGCTGAAAAAGTAAGGTTGATCCAATCTGCACGTTGCGGGAGTAGCACGTAGGTTCTATGCCTTGACCAGACGTGCCCAAGAGCGGGCAAATGACGAGGGCAGCGGTGCTACAAACGTCCTCAAAGGAACCAAACGAAATTCCCATGGCTCAAGAACAAGTCCCGGATGGCGACGATATCGAATCGCGATGTCCAGACGGATATCTTAGTTGCTTTGAATGTGACCTTGCGGTGTGAATGTAGATGTTGTTTTGCAGAAGTGAAACAGCGAGCGAGATGGAACGAAAGTCGACAAAATTTATGAATTGACGGTAGGATGGTAACCTGGGTCGCCGTCGAAGTCCCTTGCAAACAAGCCTGGCCTTGACGTCGTTGTCGGCGATGGGGCGACTCGCCCAAAGTGTCAGATCTGTGTGAGCGTGGCGAACAATGGCTGGACCTGGACTTTGGCTGACACTCTCCCACGCCACGGACACGGTGGTGGTCAAGAACGCGTGTGTACCATTCGCTACTGGAACGGGTTTCAGATAGCCCTGCCTACAGCAGTCCGTGGTTCAAGATACCATTCGGGCGTGGCTCTTTTTTTCTTGGTGGAACGATTTTGTCACCACCACCGGTATGCACATCTTTCATCATTCCACTCTAACCGTGCCGCAGCGTGCCTCGCCTGTGTATTTGCATCAATCCGCCTACCCAGAAGGCTTAGCATACAATACATTTGCGGATAGTAAGTGGACCGTGTCCACGTCACCTTGCACGGCTCGGTTCTCGCGCTCATCCGCCGCTGGTGCGTGCAATGGACTCCATATTCCGGACAGTACTGGTAGTACGATCAAGATGCTCATATTCTCCTCTTTGTCTACGCGACATGGCCCTGGACAATTTGACCAAACTAATCCACATGTTTTGGCGGCAACATGACATTAAGCCTATCTCAAGTAGTACTAGCGTTGGCCAACACTTTGTTCAAATCGGCAATGAGAATGCGGTCCTGGGCCAGTGTGAAATCGAGGACTTGGGTCTCCGCGGACCACTTGCAGGACTGTGTGGGTTTGGGGCTACTTTGGGCCACTCCCAATGGGAGCCGCATCACATCCGCCATCGACGGGCTTCCGCAGGAGTTGATACATGATTGGATACGAATGATGTTTATGAAACATCCGTCGATTGAGAGTTATCAAAACATTTTGTTCTGTTCTCATTCGCTGCTTCTGGTATGTACCAACCGTAACTTGAAGACCATTCTGGATTGATGTGCGCCACCCATATCTGTCAGGCTATCTATCTGGCAGTTGGCCTTGGATCATTACTGCATTTTGCCACATACGTGGTTTGAACTTTGTGTGCTGTAACATATCGGCGGGCTGTATCCGGGCTTCAGGGAACAGGTAACGTGGTCGTACTTCCGAAGCGGCTTGGGACCATCAGAGTAGGTTCAATGAAGGTTTGTTTGAATGCATCGCTCACTCGCCTCCCATCCCCGTCCGTGCCGTGCCGTGCGACGAGCACGCACGGATCCAAAAGCGGGAAGTTGTAGATTGGCGTGCGAGGTCGCGATATTGATACCACTCGTGTCCACCCCAATTTGCGGGCCAAGTAGCCTTAGTACGTTTCTGTGCCGCATCCACCTCATTTGGATGGGTTTCCGGGCAAGTCGCGACCTGGACATTCTGGGGAAGGTTGCGGTTCACTAGGTCCCCACACATTTAAATTATAATCTTCGGCACGCACACTTGACGTGGAATTCCAGCCCGCGGTAGCCTGACAAAAGGCTGGCCTATTACCTCGTACGATGCCCTTTCGGGCTGTTGACTTGGCGATTGACAAGACCCGCGGACACCCATCATGATATGTAACCAACCTGTGGAAAACGAACCTACTCGCGTGCTTGAGCTGTATCCCGATCCGAGAGAGAAGAGCCACGCGAAACTCTAGAGATGGCCGCTAAGCCTTTCAAATCTCAAGTGCGGTTCGTGCGGGTCTATTTTCACCACGATAGGTAGCGGGATTCTTCCAGACAGCCCAAAACTGTATGACGAGAGCGTACAAATGGGGATTCGGCGCACCCGGAAGAGGGAGAGTCACGCAGTGCGACTGGCCAAGTTCGCCGAGTCGATTCACAGTCCGAATATGACCCAGCGTCAGAATACTCAACGCATACTGTATAACGTTCGTCCCTTTCTATGTATTGCTTTCTTTGATCCATGCGAAGCGTTCCTGTATTCTTCTATGGCGCGGATGTGACGTTGCCTGTACCCTCAATCAGAACGGGGTGTTGCAGCGCATCTCATGGCATATGACCGACGAGATGCCACCGCACGTACCTGCCACATTGATGTGAATAGCCAACGCTTTCCTTTGACTACTATCAAGGTTGCGATTAGAAGGGACCCTGGCGTCTTCAGGGTAAGTAATATGTGCTCTACCCGTCCCTAGCTACTTGGTGAATTCTTCCGGCCGGACCGCCCTGCTGCTCTTAAAGGAATGGTTGATATTCACAAATGGGGGTGTCGCCGTTGCATGTGAGCCTGATGGGGGGTTAACTACCCTCGGTTATCTCTAAGAAGTAGAGAATTGTGTACGAGCAATTTATGGCTTATATGAATGCCAGGCACATACTATGCCTTTCCTGTCTACGATCCCTTACTAAGCCTGCCTCTCAGGCTCAGACGTGCAAGCCCCAGCTGCCTCAACGAACTTGATGTTCCATGGGCCGTCGACCACGCGCTGCGGTCCATGGTACTATAGTTGCTATCATGTATCTTGATTCACATCTGTCGGTGTTAGCAGTGGCACACGTCCCCACGCTCAGCCAGCCTGTCGGGTAACCGGACCTTGGGTTGACCCTCGGAGAACAACAAATAATTTGGCTCATTCTGGTGTATCCATACCAGGGTAGTACTTGAAGTGCCGCATGTCGTAGCGCCACGTGATACCGGCAAGTAGGCTCTGTTAGTTTGCTAACAGAAAGGGTTGAGACGTGAAACGAGTATGGAGACGCTGACAACCTATGTACGAAATTCAAAAGCACCGATGTGTTACTGAACTTGATTGTTCGGTGCTACTATCATGCTG
>JBBPKY010000732.1:0-14652 GCA_038089495.1 Xerocomellus dryophilus
TCGACTCAGGCTCTGGATGTACGTCAAATTGTCCTCGCACGCTTCAAGTGTTCGCTGTCACTGAACCAATCCAACATTGCAGTACCACTCCCAGCCGTTCTCCATGCCGTGCTAGCGAGGTATGAACTTCCCTATGGGAAGGCGAATGTACAATAGATGAGGTACCCGGCGACGCTCTCGCCTTCGTTTTTGGGGACTGGTTGGTGTTCGTATGTGTCGAATATCAATATTGATCAATATCCTGTCCCGCCCTCAGCCAAGAACTCAGGAAGAGCCATTGAACCTCGACGTAGTATTGCTCGTCCGTGCATTTCGTTTCCTTTTGGCGGCCGTTCGCTGATCGACGCGATGGTAATAGATCGCTGTATGCCGCCTCGCGACCTCCTTGCACGTACCTCCAAATATTTCTGGGCGCTCCTGATGGACAAATCCTCGACGCTCGTCCTGACTGTCCGGCCGACCCGACCGAACATGAATACGTTCATCTCGCATTTTCTGCTCGTCGTGCGCTCTTTATCAATGAGACGTCTGGCTGTGGAAAACACGCCAATATCGTTTTCTGGATATGCCTAGGCGGTGTTCATATTGACGGCGCTAGCGAGATTCCACGAACGCTTCGCTATACTTTTTTTTCGTTCGCGAACGAAATCCAGCCTTTGTCCGAGTCGTGTCGTGAGATCGTTCAGAGGGAGAACGCAAAAGTGGCATAGATTCGGAATTAGTTATTCGGGCGGAACGAGACGGCAGGTTGACACCTTTTCTTGACCGCGTTGAATTGTGTATTGACTGGTTTAGCATTTTCAGACGTCTCGAGCAGCCCGAGGTTGAACTCTTTGGACACCATAACATTCGAGTTTTTTTTTTCGACACATGTAAGCCGCTCTCGGACAAAGGTTGACTTTCACCGCACGACTCGGACTCGGTGTTCATTCTTGATATGCTAGAATGGGACCGGATTTGGTCCGAATGGCTGGAGACAATGAACAACTTCCGGCTTCAACGATTAGAGGACGAATCGTACTCATCGTGGGTTAAACATGTATCTGACACCTTGTTGCATTAGTTACTGCTAGCACAATAACTCAGTTCTATGATGCAACTTTACTACAGTCCAAATCTCATACAACCCATCCTGCTACCGTGACTGATATCCAGCAACACTCTGGAGATGCCCATCTTTATGTTGCTCACGGGAGACATATGCTCGTGTGATGACGAATCGGCGCGCCAGCGCATTGCTTGCCCCATGAAGACTAGGGTAACACCAAGATCGTACCCACGTCCACCAGACCCCCTTCCTCTGCATCCCCTCCCCACCGCTCGTACCGCACGTCCACCACCTGCACCACCTCCCCTTCTCCTTCCTTCTCCGCGCCCCGCTCGCCCCCCTCCCCCGTCCGGTGATCCACCACCCTCACGCGCGGCACCTTGACATACCCACACTCGATCGGAATCACGTTCCACGTCACCCGCGCCTCTGCACCCGGCAACACCAACGGCAACCGTCCGCTTCTCAACCCAGCAACGACGAACGCGTCCGACGACTGTGATTGTGACTGTGACTGTGGCTGTGGATCCAGAGCGACGCTGATCACCGCCGACCGACGTCCGTGCCTGTTGCGGACCGTCAGATGGATCGGGATGGGCGTGTGCAGTTTGGCGGTCGCGGGGACGCTGAGGAGCGCGACGAGCGTTTCGCGGGGGGGACGGAGGAGGGGGAGCGGGATGCGTGTCGACGAGCTCGGGCCATAGTTGCCGGGGTATAGGATTCTAGATGCGGAGCGTCGTTAGACGTGCGTCGGAAGCGCGATGGTGAATGTGACCCGTACCTTTTCCATGTCAGCACGTATTCCGCCGGTGCGGGTAGGACGTCGTCGCTCGCCGTATCGTCCTCCGTCGGGGCCAGCGCGACGCGACAAACATCTGAGAATTGGTCCCCGGTGAGATATTCTGCGAAGATCGTCGTCAGAGGTGCAGGACGCCGGCGCGTGGGGTGCGTTACCGACCACCGGAAAATACACCTTCCATGTCCGCTTCCAACATTGTGTCGACCACCCTCGCGTTCCGACTCTCCTACACCATTCAGTCAGCCACCCCCAATAAAACATCGAGGAAACACGCACCACCCGGCGCAACATCACGTTCTCCACCTCCACCCCACACGGCGCTGCGCACTCTACCACTGTCGTCACCACTGCCTCCCCGCTCACACACGCCTCCCAATGCGGGCTTTCCAACGCGGAAAGATCAGCGAGCGCCGGTGGGGGCTGAAGGGATCGCTGATAAGCCACGTTTTGGCGCACCGCGAACGCGCTCGAGGTCGGGATCGACAACGTTCGTAGGATCTCGCCCGTGTCGTGGTTCTGCGAGGCATCCAGGGCATCTGACGGCGATGGCGATCGCGTTGGGGATTGGGAAGGGGATGGGACAGGTCGCAACGTCGTACTCGACTGAACAGATACGTCGATCGTCCGATCCCCCGGTGCTCCGCTGCTCAACAACACCAACGTCTTGACGACCGATGCCCCCGACTTGATCGCCCCAAACTGAACGCCCTTGACCAGTCCCGACGTTTTCTGGTCGTCAAAGGTAATGAATTGCACTGTCGGCGTGAGTGATCGGCACACGGCTAGGGTGAAATGGGTGAGGGATTGGAAACGTACCTGCCTCGTCCACCTCGGTCGGCTGCAACAACACATCGATGACCACGTCCAGCTCTCGATCGTCCGTATTGGTGATCTCGACCGCGATGGGATACGCCTCGTCCAACAATGCTGGCTCGTGGTGCGAAAAAGAGATCGAGAGTTGGTGCGGACGATGTCGAACGCTAACGAAAATGTAAACATCTCATGCAGATGAACTGGAACAGAGAGGGAGTAGCGCACTCACATCACGCTCGAAAAGTCGTCCCTCGTCACGGGGATAAAGGACACCGGCCGCACCGAACTCAACCACCGAGGAACGGCGAGACTCGATTCCCGTGATGCACACGGCTCGTGCGGTATCTCGATCGTCCAATTCCCTTCTTTCAGCGTCACCACAATGTTCGAGACCTACACCATCGATCCTGTCATCGTGACTGGAGAAAAAGATGATGGGAAAACACATACGCTAAATAGGCCAGGCACATCCGAGGCAAGCGTACCCGTCAGGATGACCTGGTCCCCAGGTCGCCACCTCAAATGCACCCTCACCTCGACCGGCTTCTCTCCGTGTATCTGGCCCAGCGACACGAGCCGCACCGGTTCCGAGTGTGCAGACGCATCATGGTGAATGATAATCGGTGTGTACCCCTCCGAGAACAAGATCGAAATCGAGTGGATCGGGAGCTCAGAGATCATGGCGTCCGAAGGAGCGGCGAGCAAGATTTGGAAGGCGGCCTCTTCGCCCACTCGCACCTCAGGTCTCCAAAAGACCACCGAGGTGTTCACTAAGCAAGGTGTCAATACCGTCCACAGGAATGGCTGTCCCAGTACGTACGAATTGGCTCAGACTCTTTGAGGTCGATGACCAAGATGTCATCTGTAGAAAACGGAACAGAGGTCTGACGCTCGGGGTTCAGTGTGTTTCCGCTGACACACGAGCATCGTACCTGGAGAAGCGTCAATAAATCGTCTTGAAATGTCCCCGGCTCGTCAATGTCGCCTATATCCCAACCTAAAGATCAGCATCCGACAACGAAACCATCTGTCCACACACCATATCCAATCATCTCTACCAACAGCCTCACCGTCAGCTCCACGTCGCCCAACTTCTTTGCACAAGCATACCAAGTGGGAAAGAGTGGACGGAGCATCGCATTCCACTTTTCTCGTCGGTACGTCTTGGCGATCCGTTCAAAGAACCTATGGCCCATCAGCTTGAACCGCGACGAAAAAATCCAAGTGCGTACCGAATCGCCAACTCGAATTTTCCAGACTGGTAATACGTTTGCGCGATACGACACGCAATCCACAACGTCAGTCTCCCTTGACTTGTCGTCGAACTATACTTTTTGAATAGCTCGTACGATTTCGTGTAGAGCTGCCACGAGCACAGAAGCCGTCAACCAACGCACACGCGGTCCAAAAACGAAGGATACCTCCAACGCAATCGTCAAGTGATCCACTTTTTTTTCGTTGGCATATCCAGGTGCCGCATTCGCCCCCTCGGACACGCTCTCGCTCGCCAAGAAGCGCTCGCGTCTGGCTTCGGTACAGCGCGCCGCCATGTAATAGTAATGGCCCGGATGTTGCAGCGCATGGCTGGGGTTCAGCCCTGGGGTGTGGACGGCATCCATGTCGAGTGGAGCACCGCCCGGACCACCCGATGCCCGCGTGAGTGGGGCGTGCGTTGGAAACGTGAGTGTGGAATGGGAGCCCTGCTCAAGAAGTTCTGCGAGCACGCGGTGTCTGGGAGTCCGTGAGGCGAGCACCCATTGGAAGCGATGTGATGAGACCTACTGGCGTGCCATCCAGCTCCAATACTCAAACGTCTCTTCGCCGATGCCCCAACCACGTGAAAAGTCAGCGAAACGGCGCATGTGGAGGTTGTGGTGTGACAGGGAAAGCGCGTGTTCGTTGTTGTAGAGATAGAGCTTCGTTATCTGATGACGCGGATAAGCGTTCTCGGACGTTTGTTCGCGAGCGTGGGTCTCACCTTGAAGTTGATGGTGTCTGCAAGCACCTTGGCTTCTGCCCATCGCTTGGTTCGCGGGGGTAAGATGGCAGTAGAGCCAAACATGATCATGAGGGTCGTATATGCGTCCTGGTAATGTCTGGAGGTTGTCAGAGAAGCGTTATAGAGTGACGAGGGCCGGACACACTTGAGGGCCACTTCATCTTCACCTCTGAATTCTGCAAAGCATGCCATCTTGTATTCGTATCGAACGGTCCAACCTTCTGGGCGGAGCGGGCGTGGGGTGGCGGCGCCGACGGGAATCAGGGGCGGTGGGTTATAGGACGATGTTTGCGAGTGCCGGTTGCGCTTTCGACGGACGCGTTTGGAGTGGGAGGTGTAGTACTCCACGGCAGGCTCGTACAATGCGTCTTGCAAACTGATCAAGTGAGCCAAGGAGACGCACAGGGACTGTATACGCACCTCTGAACGAACTCGTCGAGTTCGGCTGGACTGACGGGACTCAAGACAAAGAGGGCCGCCCTCGAATCGAGACCGCTTTGCTTTCGGATATAAGAGAGCCGACCGTCCAGCGACGGATCATCTGATGACCATGACACGGTGACAAGGGAAGGAAAGGTGGGGCGAAGACATACCGAGCATGCGTCTGCTGGCCAGCAACACGACGGTCAGCTTGATGGCTCGTTCGCTGGTGGACTTCTTTCGCTGCGCGATCTCGGCGCTGAGTTCTGAGTCCCTCTTTCGTTCCTCTTCCGCGCGATCGCGATCGTGTTCGGCGTCTGGTGTATCGAGCGGGGACCGCGCTGTGGTATTCTGCGCCTCGAACATGCGCAAGAAGAGGACGAAGACGCTCGGGAGGAACGCTGTGTGTTTGCGTATCCATATCGGGGCTATCAGGCCGTCGGGGTAGAGTGGGGAGGAAGGCGTGAGTGGGGACAGCGGAGAGCGGACAGAGGCGTAGGAGGGGTCTTCGGGGGAGACGAGTTTTCGGGGCGGGAAGCGGACGTTTTTCTCGACGAGGACGATGTGGAAGGACTTGGACCGGCCTGGGGCCCAGATGGAGGGACGGAGCTGCGACTGGAGGGCGTCGCGGAGACGAGACGCGAGGAGGGCGAACGGATCCTGGGCTGGCTGCGGAGGGCTGCCGAGACCGGCGACGAACATGACCGGCGCGAGCTGGGCCAACAGCTCGACGGGATACGAGTTCATCGTGATCGGAGCGATATTGGCGTGAAGGAAAACCTGCAACGCGGGCCGCGCGGGCCGTAAAAATACTAGTCCGCAGCCGAGCTCCTATCTACTCTTCAAACATGACCACACCAGGAGACTGTACATGCCAGAGCAACTGCGGGTGCGTCCTCAGCAACACGCCCCTGCCCACAAACATGACCGCCCTCAGCGCCTGCGGGCCCTCTGGGACAGGATGTGACTGCCCCAAGGGAAAGTGCAACTGCACCCAATGCGTGAACGCCCCTCACTCGCCCAAGGTGCCCCTTTTCCCACGTCCGCACCGCACTCGAGCTGACATACGTACAGTGTGACTGTCGCGGGTCTGGCGAAAATTGCGTGTGCACCACACAAGGCAAGGCTTGCACTTGCGAATCCAAGTAGAAACCAGTATTCCGGGTAGCGACGAGAGAACAAGCAGCGTGTACGATATGCGAGCGACCTTGTACATTATGTTGATTAGGGGCTTCGACTGGCCGCAACGCCTTCCTTTTTCGGATGAAAGCGAGTGCCATTCCCGGCTCAATGGACCGCCGGTATAAGTAACGCGACCATGTCGACCCATCAACGCCATCCCTGCTCATCGACTGAGTCCTCATCATGTACGCCCCCCGTGCTGTCTTTTGCTTCTGGATCACACTCCTTGCCATCGCTGCACTAGGTCGGTTTTTTCATCACAAAAATACGTCTGTCTAACCTCCATCTAGTCATCTCCTCGCCCGTACCCGAGCCAGAGCCAGCTCCCATAGACCCCAACCTCTCGGCCGTCATTTCGAGCAACCTCAACCTCGGATGTCAGAATGGATGCGCCGCTTCATCTAGCGCAGAACAGCTCGTCAGTTGCCCCCTTCCATCCGAGATGCTCACTGACGACCCTCGTCAGGACACAAGCGCTGCGCTTGGTTCAACAGTGAGCCCGCTCGCCGTCTTTGGAGGTCTCGTCCTCGCGAGCGGCGTCCTCGCCGCTGTATGATCGGTGATCACATAGATGTATATTTGGACATTTTACTGTAGCTATAGCCAACAGACAGTACTCCCATAATTTGACACTCGATACCACTAATTTATGTGGAGACCAAAGCGTGTACTGCAAGGTGCGCGCTGGATGCGCGATCAAAAACCATCCATTCGTATCGATTCGTTAATGTCGTCAACCCCATCCTATCCCTATAAAGATGACTTCTCCGACGCATCAGGTAGGCACACCTTTGGACTAAATCCCCAACCACGTCAACGTCACTCGCAGACACAGCCCACCGCTCAGACACGTACCGTCGCACTCCACAGCAGTAGCACGCTCTCGCAGACAACACCACCACAGCGACCCACGTCAAGATTATCGCCACCAGAATCATCCACACCCCATTCCCAAACTCCACGCTGAAACTCGCACCGTCAAAC
This sequence comes from Xerocomellus dryophilus, assembly GCA_038089495.1. NCBI lineage: Eukaryota > Fungi > Basidiomycota > Agaricomycetes > Boletales > Boletaceae > Xerocomellus > Xerocomellus dryophilus. The sequence goes on from JBBPKY010000732.1 coordinate 7,246, forward strand.
AACGAATTGATATTATCCCTGACGGCGATCACCAGGGCCACGTCTGCCGCAAACACGACGCTTCCGACGATCGCAGCCACAATAGCGACGATGAGCGCCAGGATGGCGACGGTATGTGAGTGCAAGAACAAGGAGAGGACAAAGATGATGGTCGAGAGCGCCGCCGCGACGAGGTGGAGCGAGAGGATGAACAACAGACCCGTCTCGGCCACGTTGGCGAGATCCTCCGAGAGTCCGACGGCACTGAGAAGACTCGTCGGGATCGTGTAACCGAGCTGAGGACCGTAACATACACCCGAGTCGAGCGGGCTGCGAAAAGGGTTAAATACCCAGCGGGTCGGATCATAGATGGGTAGGAGCTGCTCGCCTCGTCGCACATACGCCCCATACGCCAAAGTAGAGGCTCGTGGCTGCATTCGAGACGGGGTTCTCCGTATTCAACGCGGACACCTCGATGATGTATATCGAGGGTATGATCGTTAGCGAGAGTCCGACCAAAAGGAAGAGCAGGAAAGCAGTGAAGAAGATCGTAAGCGTCGTCAGAGATACCACGAGATGCATTTGCAGTGGACGGGGGACCTTGAGTCCACAGATATCCATCGTAGCCACCATGCTCGTCTGCAGGGGAATCGGGGGCGTACGGGGTGCAGAGAGTAACAAGGCGAGCGAGGGTAATAAGCTCGGTTTTATGTTGGGTAAAGCATTCGGGTGGGCAGCCGGTGTCCCGCACCTCCAGACGGTCTAGACATTTTTAGTCGTCACAGGAGGAGTGCTGGACCAACTGGGATGGAATGAGGCTTGATAGCGCCTTGGAACCAACGTGTGTCGATTGCGTTGGGACCCTGAACAACAATGGGCATCATTGGCTGGCAAGGGGCCACATTAATGATGATGACGGAAGAGACTGGGCTTGGGAACTGCAACGTGACGTTCAATTGATCATTACAGTCCACTCGTAGCGCTGCCAAACTTGGAGAAAAGTCTGGAGTTTAAATCTGGGAAGCGCTCAGGACGACATCGTCCCGGGCCCCACTTACTCCCAATGGAATGTCATGGAATACGTGATAACGATGCAATGAGCCAGATAGCTCAACAGAGTCGAGTGAGACGAGCATAGTCTCGCCTCTCTGGTCTTTTCTTCCTGTCACCTTTTGGCTGTGACTTTCTGATTCCTTTCCCAGGAGAGCTACTCACGAAGGACGACAAATCAAGAAAGTGAGAGTGAGGCATTAGGCTGATGTTTGGTTGTGTTGTTAGAGAACGCGCCTGGCGCGATCAGCCAATCTTACGACGTGTGGATTTCGACCACACCACCACCGCATCCCCGACTCTCGCCCGCCAACGTTGACTCTAGTCTCTGCGTAGGAGAGATCACGCTCAGCAAGTGCTGCCCTCGTCTATGCGCCCCTGCCGAACCATTGACACTTCAGCAGCTGTGCTAGATCAACGACTAGACAGCTGATACCACCAGTAGAACAAACATTCCAGCGGTTTTAGACCAGGTTGATCACACCTCATCGTTTACGATAACATCTCCGGTACCACCGAACAAGGAAGAACCACCATGACAGACCATGGTTATTGGACCAGCGAATATGATTGGGAGGTCTCGCTGGCTTCAAAGTCGCGATCGAGAGAAACCGTGCTATGCGCCCTGTTCGACAATGGGACTCAGCGCCAATTCTCGAGCGTCCGTATAACCTTGTTGTGCAGCAACGACGTCACTGCCAAGCATCACGAGGCATGGGTACGAAAATTTCATTTCGCAACATCCATTCAGGCTTGTTAATCGTTCGTCGTGATCCCTCAGCATATCATACCCCTTTCATCCTCACTTTCTGTCGTCAGCCGTGTTCCTTCGGAATCTCAGGACACGCTTGCAACACAGAATGCTCCCTCACTCCCTGTTTGCAACATAGTATTTATCGCGGATAGACACTCAGCTCGTTTGCAGACCACATCCAGAGTAGCCAAAGTCTGCGGGGAACTTGTACTCAGCGACGCTGGATTCTCCAAAGGCTCTAGCAACACTATCTTCGAGTTTGACCAACCGCTGACAGAGAACACGCAAAGCGTCTCTGTCTCGTTCACAAGTTCGCATCTGCTATGCACCATGATGACACACGGTGTTTTCTCCGACCCTTCGTCTGATCATTCTACGACGGTCGGTCGGGTCGTGCGCGTCTTGCCGGTCGTGTTTACGAGCAAGCGTATAGCCATCACTCTTCCCATAGACGTCCTCCTCCTCGTCTTTGAAAACTTGCGCTTTCCGCCGACATATCGCAGCTGGCGAAAGGATCTCTTGTCCTCTGCATTGGTATGTCGGGAGTGGGCCTGCGCGCTCAGCGCGCTTTTGGCCGATTTTCGCTCGGAAGATAGCCAATGGGGACACCCTCCCGAAATAACCAGCTTTGCGAATGGACTTGTTGCGCGCCCTAGCCTTGGTCTTGGCATCAAGTATCTCTCGGTGCGCTACCTGGAGAAACACCCAACCTGGGACCCTTATCCAGAGCTTCCCCCGGACATTCCTTCACCAATGTTTCTAGCCATGTTGCGATTAAGACAAGGCAACCCACATCGCTCGCAGTTTGGTAAAGCCTTCTTGGCCGTCCTAAATGTCGTCAAGAACGTTCAGACCCTGCATCTCAACCCCGGAAAGGACCTAGTCGTTCCACCTGACGATCTCGCGGACGCGCTTCGCGGGCTGAACAAACTAGAAGCATTTAAAGGGAGGTGTCCCCTCACCATGGCTCAATTAGTGTCATGCGTCGCTACATGGCCATTGTTGAAGCGTCTTTCCATCCTGAGCGTCCTCCCTCCCGTTGATCAGACCCTTCCATTGGCCTCGCCGTCCTGTTGTCTCACTGCGATCGAGTTCTTCCACGTTCCCATCAAGGACGACGAACTCGCATGTCTCGTGAGCGCGTCCAGCTCGACCCTCGAACGACTCACGTTGAACCATATCACGCAACTAACCAACGCAGGACTTGGTGCCGCCTTGCACGCTGTCTGCACATCGCTGACCTACTTGGACATCACGAGCGATGCGCTCCCACGGGATCGGGGCGAGGAACATGCGCTCGACGCCATCATCACGCGTATGGAACGCTTGACGACGCTGAAGATCGTCCCGGAAATCGCTTCGGAACGGATGGTAGAGCGACGCGCGGAAGCGTTTATGCGGCGCACTACGCCTGCCCTCTCAGAGATATATCTCCGCCTGGCGATCTCGCATGGAGCTGAAGATCACGGTGGTCTGATTGCAGCGGCGAACCGTGTTTGGCCTGGGTGGAAGACGGATTATCGGTCTGGGCCGCGGCCGTAGTACTTGTCAATGGCACTATATATACTGCATCGGTCGGATGATCGGGGGGAACTAATGACCGACGTCATCAACTCGGGAACTACCGCCTCCGTCGGTAGAAACCTTGCTTGGTTTGCTATCACAGCGACGTGATACATGGGAATGATGTATGTATGGACATATGAGAGGTATTGTACGACACATAGGCGACCCAGGAAAAAGGAGCCCTGGGAAAAAAAAGGAGCGGTGGGGACTGGTAAGACAAACAGGCGAAGTACACAAAGATGAGATGAGACACCGTTAGGCGGGTTCCTCGTTTGCATACGTCTGTATCAAGTGTTTAAGGGCAACGATTCTACGACGGACGGGGTGCGTTTGCGTCATAGGAGATGAGGCGGTACTGGGCTGTCTCTAGAAGTTCTGCGTAAGTCGTCGAGCTTGTAAAACGTATGGCGGGGGGACGCCTCGAACGAACCGACCAGGCTGTAAAATTGCTGCGGCAAGTTGAAATCTGTCGAACCACCGCAAGCTCCCATGCTTTCTTGGCAAACAACCGCAGCCTTAATCAACCGACGAGTACCCGAAGTCGCCACATATCCTACAATGATCTATCACAGCAAAGAAAAATGCCGATGGGAAGCAGCAGAGCGTCCGTCGAGGTCATCGATGTGACAACGTGCAAAGTGAACGAGTGGCTGTTATGTGAGGCACTGTGGGCATTGGGCGGGCATTTTCTCTGGGCATCGCCATCGGTACGGCGCGGCGAGAGTGGGGTCGGGGTCGCTGGGTGTCACGCCCGTCGGACGGGAGGGGGGCATGTTGGGCACACTGGGTGTTGAGCGGGCATTCCGCTGGGCATTCCGCGCGCACATGGGATGAGAAGGCGCTGGGGCGCTGTGCCTCACGCCAGGGCATCAGGCATTGCTTGGGGTGCGGTGAGCTCACTGATGAGGCGACGGGCAGACTGCCCGTCTGCGAACGTGCGTGCCCACTGTCAAGGCAGTGAGCCCACTTTTGCGGTGATGGGCTCAGCTTCGAGGGGGCGGGTTTACCATCGAGGTGGTGGGCTCGTTTTCGAAGGAACGAGACGGTCGTGCTGTTTGAGGCACCGGCGAGCTGTTCGGGCGGCGATGACTGTGTGGGTGAGCAGGTTGAGGTGCGCGTGGGCTGGTTGGGGGGGGGGGGGGGGTTCGAGGCCTGGGTGTGTTGTGGGGGCACTGGGTGCCGGTGAGCTGTGGGCCGTTTGAGGTGCGAGTAGGCCCCCTGAGTGCGCGTGAGCTGCGGTGCATACAATAACTCCCCAGCGACAGGGACGTGAGAAAGTATGCACATTGCACAAGAAGAGACGCTTACATAGGAAACCTTGCCAAGCAAGGTACATAATTCTTAGTCTCGGTTCCTCCCGTAGTGGTGATGGGGGGAGTTCGAAAAGCAATTTCCAGAGTCATCATATCTGAAAAAACACTGTATAACGTTACGCTTTCGAGGTCATCCGAGAGCTGTGATTGGAGGACGGGTCGGCGAAAAAGGGAATTAAGGGTCCTTCCAAAAAAAGAAACGGCCGTAGCCGTCCCAAAGCTCGCTTCAGCGTAGTCTCGAGCCGTTATAGGAAATTCGGGTGAAATCGGTTATGGAGCGCGGAAAATCCCGACACTAGAGAACGCTTTCCCTAAACGTCTCGAGACTACTAGCTTCAGCGGCGGCGGGCGGCGGCACTACACTCCGCCCATCACCACTATGGGAGGAACCGAGGCTAGGTAATTCTAAGATTCGGGGTTGTCTGTGGTCTCCGACGCTCGTCCTATAAATTATTCGCCTTGTTTCCCTCTCCATGTCGCCAACGAGAGTGCCGAAAGAGACCGACCATGCATTGCAAGTTTCTCGATGCCTTGAAGAACCACGGCTCGAACCACGAGTCGGACAAATCGTCGCCAAACGGCACTGCCCAGTCCTCGCACACCACGAGTTCCACGAGCTCGCAGTCCGAAGACGACGAGGGGTCCGAATTCCATCTGGACCAGAGCCCGCCGGAGATACCTGATCCTATCGACGGCAATCACATCGACAGCGCAGAACTCGCCGCTCTCGTTGCCCAATACGGACATACTCCAGCCACCGCCTGGCTCGAGAGAGCCCGGTATCGCATCTGGCGGCCGTCCGTTCCCGTGTCGTCGTCGTCGTTTCCCCCCGTTCAGGGGTACTTGCATACCCGCGGTTGGGTCTTCGCTTGGGGGAGCCCCCTCGTCTCCGACGAGGCGGCGCTCGGGCCGGCTGTAAGGCAGTTCATCACGTGGGTCCAGTCCTACGATTTGCGTCTCGTATACTGTTGCGTCCCCGAGGAGATCGAGGTGCTATTGGCCGACATGGGGTGGTCCACCGTCAGCTGTATCAGCGAGGACGTCCTCGACCCTCGGCACGTTCTCGAGATGACGCGGGAGGATGACGAAGGTGGCCACGGATCCATGGTCAAGGACTTGAAGAAGAACCTTCGGCGGGCGGAAAGAGCGAACGTGCAGGTCAAACGCATCTTGCGACGGGTCTGGTCGGACGATCTGAGGCAGGAGATCGAAGATGGTATCGGTGCCTGGAAGCGTGCCGGCAAAGGTCTTCAGCTAGCCGCCGTGCGTACCATAGATTGATCTATACCATATTCCATGCTGAGTACCGTCAGACGTCCTTCGACCCGTGGCTCGACTTTGAGAATCGGGAGTATTGGGTTGCACTCCAACACGGGAGGGTGAGACCATGAAATATCTCTAGTGTCCAACAACTTACTGGTCTAGTAGGTTGTCGGCGTCTTGGTCCTTACTCCGGCAGGCGATTCCTACGTCATCAAGAGCGCTGCTCAATTTCCCGGCGCACCGAAGGGCACATCTGAACGGTTGATCTACACGGTACTTCGAGATCTTCACGAGCAACATCCGGAAGGACCCACGGACCACAACCCAGGCCATCTCACAGTCTCGTTCAACATCAGTGCAGCAAGTGATCTCAGGCCAGCTAGGAATATATCTGGATGGAAGTTCACGTGGCTCGGCCAGACATACGCAAAAGTCGCGCGTGGCGCGCACCTCATGAATCGACACGATTTCCGGGTCAGTTGGCTCCGTATATGTGGAGTACCTCGCTGACCAACGGTTTTCTTAGCGCAAATTCGATACGTTTTCCCAGCGGATGTTCGTGTGTTACCCAACCGAGGACGGGATTGGGCTGGACGGGATAGAGAAGCTGTTAAAGCTGTTACGGCGTTGAGATGCATGCCCGAAACACTAATTTCCTTCTAAAGATCAGCGTAATCCAGCGCTGTCTTAACGTGTACGTTCCATATCATTAGAATACCGTTAATCGCTTCTCCAAAGCCGGCACGACGATTTGTCCAACGCCTTGCGTATCGACTTTTCCTTTCTATTGGGTGCTAGAGCGATGCAAGTGGGAATGTTTTCTGGCTGTTCGGTCCAGACATGATGTGGTATCGGCGACGGATCAGCGCTCGAGAGTGCAGCAGAAAGCTTCTCCAGTGTAGATACGTCGGGCGTCTGACACAAGCCGAGTGTCAGCGTCAAATGTGCATGCCCAAGATAAACACGGCACACCTGAAGCACGACCTACGCGGACCCATGTCATCATACGCAGATCTCGATCCATGAAAGCTCACCTTGCGCATGTTCCCGAGATCAGTCAGATAGTCGATCGTTTCCTGCCGTTCGCGCGTCTCGTGTAGAACCTGCCGGCGAAAGGCGTCAACGCTGCAGAAAGACGCGGACGTGGATCCAATACGCAACCGCAGTGGCCGCGTGCGCCGCCTGGGCCATGAGTGGTCCAACGCCCCACTTTTCTTTCTGTGATGGAGAATCAGCCCTTTGTATGCAAAGGTCGCTCGGAGCGTAACGTCAGCTTTAGCGCAGACTCACGTCGAAGAGGTCCCTGCGTACGACGATCTGCATCACGAGCGGCTCAGCATTGGAACCTTGTGATCGGATAGCGTTCTGCGACTCAGAAGGTAACGTCGGACGCGGTGATTCCTGCCAATAATTGAGAAGATAGCTCACAAAGGTGGTCGCTGTTGGCGTCGAAAAGTCGGGCGTCGTCTGCGGTTCCATCGC
>JBBPKY010000733.1:0-14646 GCA_038089495.1 Xerocomellus dryophilus
TTTGAGGAGACCGAGGTCTGTCGTGCGCCAATTCTGGCATGGTTGTAAGGTGCTTACAGGCGCTTACACACCCCATCAGCACTCTAGGTCTGATCGAAGTTTGGTTGCGACAAAGAAACAAGAGCGATCATCGGATTTCCATTCTTGTTGCGCGTCCTCCAATCACCGTTCTCAGCTCTTATTTGACTTGTTGGCTTGGCAGATACCGTGTCCCTTAATTATCCAACCATTGGACCTAAACAGCATACATGCCTATTCTGGCGTGCATGTGTTCCTAGATTTTGTTCGTTTGGAGCACACTGTCTATGAACCGAAATACCGCTGACTCTGCTGACTCCACTCCCACAACCGCCGATCCATCCGAGCTCACTTGGCCATGCTTTGCCACATCTAGTAAGAAGAACTCCGTCCTCGCACCGGCTTCTTTGAGCTGCCATCGGCCTTGAGGCTTTCAGATAACGGAACGATTGTGTCGTCCTTGCTGTGCACGAACAGAACGGGGGGATGTAGCAGCGAAGCATCTATGGAGAATGCTTTCTGAACACTCCTAGGAACCACCCTTGCACGGTGATCGCGTGGAAGTGTCCTAAGTCATTCCGACAACCCGTGGATACTCGTTAGATAGTCTAGAAAGAGGCCATTCTGCGAAATCCAAGCAAAGGCGTCTGCTCGCCGCAATACATCAGTGAAAATTCCGTCTTGAACGAAAATGGACAATCCTGTCTGCTTTGTCGGCTCCGTTTCTAGGAAGGATGCGACTCTCTCGTGGGATAGACTGTAGTTCGCGAACACTGAGCCAGAAGTCGGCGAGCAGGTCTCCGCCCATGCCATAGTAGGATACGAGCGCTGCTGGGCGGGTACTGCATGTAGCGCGGCTAGACGGGCAATGTACCCTCCACCCGACTCGCCGATGACGACGATCTTGTCAACATCTAGCGTGATGGTAACACCGGCTCATCCCAGTTTCCCGTTGAACTCGGAATGAAGAAAATGGAAGAGGCGGACAGCATCCTCGAGCTGATACAATCCGGTGAACGGATGGAGCAACCTGTAATCCGCGGTAATGAACAGATAGCCACGTTCGAGAACTTTCCCTGATGGTAACGACTCGTCATCAGAACGAGATTACTTGGCACGTTAGTACGAACGTTCTATACAAGGAAAATAGCTGATGGGCCCTCGTTTCGTCGGGTGCCACTGAGGCAACCGCCGCCATGGAAGAACAAGACGGCAGGAGTTGGACCGTGTGCACCAAGTGGAATGTATACATCAAGCTCGATGTCAACGCCATCGATATTGGCATAGCATAGCTGATAGTTATGGGCTGCCTCGAGTCTGATGCGCTCGGACTACTATTACTACTACAGTGGCTGCCGGATTGTGTACTGTATCATTTCAATCAATTCGTCTGTCACGCGTCACACGGCCTGACGAATCGAGTTGGAATGGTGCAGTAGTACTACGTGCCAGTGATCGCTTGACTTACGCGACGTGCTGCATGGAGGGCCGCCGCGCGGGCGTAACTTGAATATAGTCTGGTGACCAGACCTATCGACGGTTTGCCCCTCAACGCGGCAACCTCATAGACAAAGTAGGTCTGGTCACCAGACTAACTTGAATAGGCACAGTGGACGTGTACAAAAAAGCGCCACTCGGTCCAGAGTATCATATATATGGGACATGGATATGGCGTAACCGAGACCCTATCATCATGGTTGCTGATCTCACTGACGAGTCCAGCCAGCACTTCCACCAGCGTCGTCATCGTACCAACGTTGAACAACTTTCTGACAGACGTGCTAGAAAGCCATGGTTCAAGAAGCCTAGCCTTACTTGGTATGTCGCAGTATGCGGCCCACTGGTATGCATGCACCACAAATATTCATGGTCTGCAGGATCTTGGTTATGAAATCCCTCTCTTCCCTCGGCGCTGCTGTCACTGCTGGACCCCGCGTCGAGATATACACAGAACTCGTTTGCAGAGGCTACACCCATACACGTGTCGAGACTCCTGCCCTTCTCGCTGGCGTCGCTGCCACCCCTCCGAGCGCCATTCTTAGCAACCCGGTGTCTCCCATACAGGGGCATTTCCCACACCACGAACAAGCGTACACAACTGTTCATATCACTGATTTGTACATGACGGCTGCACACCCATTAGGGGGTTGTGCAAGTCATCCATACATCCAGGCAGAGATTGCCAAGCTTGGTGCCGGTGCGTGGTTCAGTCACCCTGTGCACGTCTTCACTGATTGCGGTGCAACTCGCAGTCATCGCGATCATTGGTGGCGTCTTGTCATGCCTCACCACCGGCTGGTGGGGTGGGGTACGTGCTCGTTTCCATATAACATGGCGCCATTTATGCGGACTTTTAGTGGTCAGTTTCTGGATCGCTACGGTCGAGCGCGTACCATGGGAATAATCATATTCGGGCCACTCTTGTCTGACTTCTTGACGTTTATCGTCTTTCTCTTCTCTGACACTCTGCCCGGAAAATACTGGTTTCTAGCCATTGCTCCTATAATGGAGGGCATCATGGGAGGTGAGCCAGTACGTTGCGATATCGTCTTTTGTGACCGGACCGCCATCCAGTCCCTTCATCCATCATGGCTGCGGAAACATCGTACATGCGTGATGTTTCTGAATCACCTGATCTGTAGGTCGCTAACATTGGCAAAACGCCGTACGAGTTTGATTTACGTGACCGCCAGCGCTCGAAATTTTTCTCTGTTAATCGGCATTTATTATGCTGGTGGGACAATCGGCCCTGTCGTGGGGGGTTTTCTCAACCAGCAGACCGGCAGTGTCATGGCAGCCTTCTACGCCGCAACTGTAATACACCTCCTATACGCTCTTCTCGCGTGGTTTGCAACGCCAGAATCCATCACCAAGGCTGCGGTGATCCATGCGCGGAACCGATATGCCGAAGAGCTCGCATCGGTTGTTGACGCCGATACTGGTCCATTCCGACGGCAGGCTATGGCCCTTGTCAAGTCGTTCTGGGATTCATTCCCATTATACGTGCTGGCACCAAAGTCCACGCCAAACTTGCGGCGCAAGGACTGGAATATGGTGTGGTTGGCTATCTCGGCCGGGCTGATAAATGCTATAATGGTATGACTAGCCGGATAATTTGCTGCATTCGTAGCTCATCGAATATACAGGGGTCCGTGAGTAGTGTCTACCAATATGCTTTGTACACTTTTAAATGGTCGTCTCTTGATGTATGTCTTGTCATCGCCGCTGCCGTTCGCTCGCTGACCTTTCTACCAGCTTGGCTATTTCATTAGTGCATCGGGGCTGTCGACTGTTATTTTCCTCGTGGTAATCCTCCCTGGTGAGTTTCCTCGTCTCCACCGACCATTGACATCGACTTAAGAGCTGGCAAGCCCTACTCAGTGTATGGAAGCGATTACTAACCAGTACCCGGTCCACGGAAGAAACGAGGCAGAGCACACTTTTCGACCTCCATCTCGTTAGATGGTCCTGCGTGGTTTTTGCCACAGGTTACGCCTTGATGGGCATCGCTCCCACGGGGTTTATCTTTACCCTTTGTTTCGTTATCAGCACTTTTGGGCACGGATTCTTGCCTGCCATCCAGAGTGTGGCGACGATCCTTCATGCCGACTTATCGGGCGAGGATGACACCGGGCGTTTGTTCGGCGCGTTGGGCGTTGTGTACGTTATAGGGTGGGTTCTCTCGTTTCACCCGTATGAGAGATCCTGACCCCTTGCATAGTGGCCGTGTCCTCGGACCTGCCCTTTATGGAACAATGTATGCTGTCACGGTGTCTTTCATACCATCTGCGATACTGTGGCTGTCTGTGGGATGTGCTGTGACAGCGTTCCTGGTATTGGCGTTTGTTCGCCTGCCAGACTGTGCATCGGGCGGACAGGATGTAGAGCGGCGAAGCGGCGATCTTGCACGCGATGAAAATTCCGAATTAGATCCTCTACTCGAGCCGAGTGACTCTGACCAAGGAACAGCTCATCTGTAGCGATTAAGTATGCGTGTCGATTTCTAATGGGGCAACAATTCGAAGAACGGACGAAAGCTTGTTAGATAAATAACACATTTTGTAATGCTTCATTTTCCTTGCGCACCCAAAACTAAGTTCCAGTGGGGCCGCTTTTCCATCCAGTATGGCTACCCCGTTACATTCTGGATGTCCGCTCTGCCTCAGTTGCGGACAATGTAGCTCTCTCCTCTCCCTTGAAATGCGAGGGTGTTCAACTTCGTGTTAACGACAGTCTTCGAAAACATCTTCAAAGCTGAATCGTATGTTGAATGCTGAACTCAGTTGCGCCTCAGTCATACACATGCGATCTGAAATTCATTCGACGTTTCTTTCGAGACTTTGCGGTAGGCATGAAAGGGTAATTCCTGCTGTAATAGTACGACACTAGATCTTGTTCATTGCGCTCCAAATTGGTCTAAACGCAACATGAAAGACCACGTTGGTATCGACGATACTCGGCAACTGCTTGATGCAATCCGGTGGATTGGCAAAAATCACCTGGTGGTATTTCTGGTGTGCCTGACGGGTTAAATCAATTTGTTAGCAAGGACTCCGACAGAGAAACCGGACATTACTTCTAGAAAGCGCCATCCTACGAAAAATATCGTTTCCTTGGCGCTCGTCTTCCATACTGCTGCAGTACAATCGTCCGCATCCAACACGGTCCGCATCGCCGCATCGATTAGCGAAGTAGCTTGGGCGCGGTCACAACTATCTTTGAGGATGGTGGACGCGACCTCCGTCACCGGCGCATTCAAGCATTTAGCCAACGCGGAGATAGACATTTCAGTGAGTTGTTGCTGCTTCGGAGTGAAGCCAAAAATCAATTGAGAGTCCAATCCGTCTGGAAATCCAGCTAAGATCCGGAGGTCCAATCAGCCGTGTCAGGATCACGTCCCATTGCACACACACCGACGACGACCAGGGTGAGCGCAGGGTCTTCGTGACATTCACCCATCCAAATGCCCCGGATGTCTTGGTCGGAAATGATCGTCAGGTCATTGACATTAAAATTGAGGAGACTTTGGGATGTAAACGTCAGAATGTGGATGATCGACAAATCCATGGCGTGAATGTGAACCCCGGGCCCGACTCAGCCTATATTTTAAAAAAAATTGACTGTAATGTGTGCATGGCCTTTCTAACCCCTTTGGAGAATTGAGATCTCAACGACCCTTGGCAGTGGACAGGCCAGGATGGAACACGAAGAGTATTCCACGGAGGAAAGTCACGGTGAAACACAAAAGTGGAAAAGGCTGTGAAGTTGATCTATTTTCGCACGCCAGCTTCAGAAGGTCTTTATTGTCACCGTACAAAATCTACAGGTTCCGCTTATCGGCGGGGAGACTCGCTGAGTATCACGATGCGTTTTGCAGAACTCAATTCAAGTAAATATGCTGTCCGAAATGTGAAGGCAGTACTTAGCATATAAGCTAAACTTGAAGTTGGTGGGGTTTTCTGGTATCTTCCGTGTTCTCGCGCGGTCTTCTAGGGGTTGCTGTTCGAGGGGAGTCGATGTTTAAAAGCTGGGGTTCTAGGGGTGCCACCTTGGGCGGTGGTGGCCGAGAAAGAAGCTCTTCGACAACCTTCCTATCTCACGCACTCCCTTTAAAGAATGCGTTGCGGAGTAGTGAGCTTCCGTTCGCAGGTTGTAAACGCCCCTTTTGTCTTGGCATGGCAGCTCTGTTCGAATGTAGCTCCTGGTTGCTCGTTTCCGCTGCAGCTGGTGTTGTGACGTGGTGGGTCGCAAAGAGGTTCTGCATATCGCATCCTCTGGACAAGATTCGAGGTCCAACATGCAAGCGATGGATCCAAGGCACTCTATTTCCTTTCCTTCTAGATGTTGATACTTACGGATCGCGTGGTCAGGGAACCGGCCACAGATGTGGCATCCAACTGAAGGTGTCAAGTTTATGCAAGAGATTACAAAGGGATATGGTGCCGTGGTGAGGCTCAATGGTATTTTGGGGGTATGAATTCCTTCCCTTGTGCTGTTGGTCGTCGGCGTGCTGTCCTGACTTGGCGGAGGCGCGAGAATTATTTGTGTCAGATCCTCTGGCATTGCAATCGATCTCCACCAACCCATCCGTATGGCACTTGCCATCTGAGGTCCTTGCGTGAGTGGTCTCAAAGTCTGGGTGTCCGCCGTTAGTCTTACTTTATGCAGAACAAATTCAGTCCTTTTTGGAGAGGGTCTTCCGGGCACCACAGGTACGACCACTGTCAACTTGAACTTCGCGCTCCACCATCAGTGCCACGCCAACAGGAGAGGTTCATCGCAAGCACCGTAAAGAACTATCCCCGGTGTTTACAAAGTCACATATACAGGAACTTGTTCCTGTGTTTTACTCAGTTGCTCGGAACGTATGTACCCTAGTCTCCATCACCTTCCTCATTAACTATCTTCTTCAGCTTCGTGATGCGCTCCATATTGTAGTCCAGGCCAATCCTAAGGATATCGATTTGCTACCTTGGGCTGCTCGAGTTGCCTTGGAGCTTGTTGGCCAAGGAGGTCTTGGTCCGCTTAAATTCACATTCATTCTAGCCCCACTTTGACTCATCAATTGATAGGATACAGTTTCGATAAGTTCACTGACGATAAGCCTGACGAATACGCGTCGGCTGTAAAGAATATACTGTACGCCGAGTTCGAATCTTTGCATTTCGTTTTCATTATCACTCCAATCAGTCCCCAGCTGTTCCGGAATCAAGTGGCGAGGGCGTTGGCCCCTTTCTTCCCTCTATCGGTTCGTCGTTTTTTGGCACACACTATCCCGTCCCGGAGCCTACAAGAACTCGCCCACATTGTCCGTGTGATGGACGAAAGCTCGAAGAAACTTCTTTCATCGAGAAAAGCCACATTACTCGACGAAACTACAGAACGGGTGGGGCGCGGGAAAGATCTAATGACTATATTGCGTTCGTACACCAATTCTTTTTTTGCATATTTTCCGCCCGCTTAGCTTGATTTACGCAGTGCACAGTAACATGCGCGGAAAGGCAGAAAACGTCATTCCGGATTCCACCTTACTGGGACACATCAATGCCCTCATTTTTGGAGCTGTCGATACTACTTATTCCGCCTTCTCCCGATCGTTCCACCTGCTAGCGCAGAACCCAGACATGCAGGAACGGATCCGCGAGGAGGGCCGCCTTGCCCGTGAACAAAGCGGAACGGAAGAATTAGAATTCAAAGGATTGGCAAATATGACTTACACTGACGCCTTTATCCGTGAGGTGTTGCGTCTGTAAGTGGTACTGGTTTCCTCCAACACTCAGAGTGCTCAAGCACTATTAGGTATGCCCCAGTACCCGCTCTATTGAGATGGTAAGGGACAGCATTTTGACCTCATGGGCGGTCTGCCCTTATCTCCTTCTAGTGCCATCAAGGATACAATCCTTCCCCTAAAAACCCCGATTATAGGGCGAGATGGCCATGAGATCCATGAGATATTCGTGCCGGCTGGGACAACCGTCTTCGCCAGTCTCTTGATACCCAACACGTCCACCCAAATCTGGGGTGAGGATGCATCGGAATTCAAACCGGAACGTTGGCTATCTCCGTTGCCCGACACGGTTGTGAACTCGGGTTTGCCTGGGGTTTATTCCCACATGTGAGCATTTTACGCAATCTATCTTGTACGAGGTCAGCTAATGCGCTGTTCCGTGAAGGATGACGTTTTGGGGTGGTGCATCTGCTTGTCTGTACGTACAGTGACCTTATTTGCTCTCCGTTGCGCCGTGCTAATACCTCATTGTAGGGGGTATGTATCACCATGAAATTTCCGCGACGGATGGCTGATCGACTGGTTCAGCTTCCAGTTCGCTTTGCTGGAAATGAGTTCGTTCCTTTTCCTTGCTCTACGCCCGCGTCATGACCCACTTGTATCCAGAGATTGTCATCTTACATCTCCTGAATTCCTTCAGATTCTCTTTAGCAGATCAGGAGATAGCCTGGCGTTCGTCGGGTCTCCAGTTTCCAAGCGTCACCAAGACGGGATCGCTTGCTTTACCTTTGAAGGTCGAGGCCCTGTGAATTGTCAATGGGATTCTTGTGAAATAGAGGTGGTCGCAGAGCACTATCCAAGAGAACGCGCGTTTTGATTTTTGGATACTGTATATGAAGGACGCGCCTTTGATCGAAAGTACAGAAGGATTTTGCTTTTTGTGTTCATACGCGAGCGAGCAACTACGTCGTGGAATGTTCTCTGAATTGGAAATGTACAAGTAGCACTTGAGAATAGACTGACAACCGAGTAACCGGATCATTAACAAAGAACACCAGCGATCGCGTTCAGTATGTCGGGCACAGGAAAGTCAACTCTATTGTGTGGCTTCACGAAGGGGCGCTTCTCTAGTACAAAAACGAGTTGTGATGTTGTACTGGAATACTTTGGGGCGTCTGTACAACATCGTTAACGGCAGTAACTTCATTCATGCCCAGACACAACTTTGCTTATTCGTGTCTCGGGTCAGACGAATTATTCTCCATAGCTTGCTCGGATCCCGTGCCGGAAACAGTCAACGTAGGAAGGATATGCACGACGGCAGCTCAGAGTATGTTATCTGCGTACGCTCGGTCTGCCAGGCAAACGATGTAAACAGCCACATTTGTACATGTCTGCGAACATGGGTATTTTGAATTGGCTGCGTGCACTGTCTTCCAAAGCCGAAGTTCCCAATACAAAAAGTCACCACCGATGCGAGACCCCGAGGATACAACAAGCCTCGTGTCAGCAGCACGGCTCGACGAGAACAATGAACGGCGACAGGGAGGTTTGTGCTGCGAAGGAAGGGTCAGTCAGTCAGCACGTATGTCGAGCTCGGAATCGTCCGACACATCACGTACGTGCAGGTACTGGGCCTTGAGTGACCTAGCACAGTCCGAGCCGCCAGGGAACGGGAGGCCACGCAGCTCGGCGGCACCCGTTGCCGTTGGCAGCGTCCGAGTCGACGGCGGACTCCGTGGATGTCGCGGTTGCGACCACCGTCGTAGTCGGCCTGCTTCGTCGTTCCATCGCCGAATTACACGACGGTCAGTCGGGTGGGCACATCGGACGTAGACGAGGACGAAGGAAGGAGGGCTGACAGCCCGAAGGGGAGCTGATGGGAGCGGGGATGAGCAAGCCTTCGACTAGGGTTCCAGGCGAATCGGCAGTGGGGGCAGGAGTGATAGCGCGACCGCTGCTTGCGCTGCGAGACGAGCGTGCTGTCGCCGTCACCCACGTCACGGGATCTGCTGGGCTTCCGAGCGCCTCAGACCGCCTTTTTGGCGAGAACGACCACTCTGCCACTCCGCGCGTGCCTTGCTGTGTAAGGAGAGCCGCCAGCACGGATGGGAATTTTTTTCCAATCTTCGGAAGAAGGATATCGGTGACCGGTGATTGAAAAAATCGAGATTGCAAGTAAAAAGACCGCACCAGCGGTGAGAGTCAAACAGGAGTCCATTTCCAATTTGTGACGGAATGAAACAACACACCATTCTTCTCGCCGCATTCGACACAAGAGCACTCAAGTTGTGGGCCTCTCGATCCGCGGGAGATTCTTAATATGGGGAGGGCTCGAGTGGCGACACACGGGGATGTATCGTTTGGATTTCTGTTCTTATCAACCAACCATCATCAGCGCATACGGCGCACCTTCTCGATGTTTTCCGCACATCCTGCTTCAACTCTGCCTCCCGGGGTCACGCTGATTCCCACAGAAAAGCTCGATCTGCGTGCAGAGTCGGAGATTGCTGGAAACCTGTTGAGACACCGCCCAGTCACTTCAGAGAAGAATATCTGGGCTTTTTGGGATGCCGGCTGGCGTGGAATGCGACCATGGACTCAGCGGAACGTCGTCGCATGGATGCGGCGCTTTGAACCGTCGGGCTGGACTGTATGTTGAGACCTGGAGCCGAGTCATTCGTATTCTGAATCAAAGACCATTGCTAGGTCCGCGTGGTCGATATGCTCCCACAATCACCGAACCACTTCTCTTCGTTCCTCAGTACGGATGAATTCCCAGAGGCGTTCAAGAGTAATTCCTCAAAAATTCCACAGGCCATATCCGACCTCGTCAGACTTTCCCTGTTATACGAATTCGGAGGGATCTGGCTCGATGTCGGCTGTATGGTGTTTTGCGACTTGGATGACATATGGGAGGTCATCAAAGACCCTGAAACACCATATACAATGGGCGGTTACGTTACCAACCTTCGTCCAAAGGAGTACCATATCCTCAATACTTCCGCCCTCTTCTCACAGAAAGGCGACGCGCTGATGAAACGCTGGAGAGATGCGTTTTCGACCCTTTGGCAGGGCAGAACCAGCCTCAAAGACATCCATGAAGACCTGCTTGTAAGCTGGTTAGGGCTATACGGAGCGGAGACGCTAGAGGATTACGACAAAGACGAGTCCAGCCTGAAGTCCTTCACCGACTATCTCGCGGTCCATCTCTGTTTCGAGCGTCTCGTTCTAATCCAAGACCCGTCTGACGGGTTCGATGGTCGCGCATACTGGGCAAAGAAGGTTTTCAAGCTCGACATGATCGGCGACCAAGCGTACGCTCAGGAGGCGACGAAATACGACGGCCAGAGGCTCTTTGACTTGTTCGCGAGTCAACGAGAGGGCATCGGGCGCGAGGAAAGAAACCAAGAGGCGGAATCGCTGACAAACTATGTTTGTGCGAACACGACGATCATGAAGCTGTTTTCTGGCCTCGGAGCTAACCATGTGTGGTTGCCCGCCTTGTGGAACCGCACAGAAAATGCCGACGCGGATATCAAGGAAGGGAGTTTCATCGCATTTCTGCGGTATGCTCAGGTTCATCTTCGGCCTACACGGAAGGTGGTCAGCGTCGAGACTGAGGCTATACCCGATGACTACGTTGTCAGAATGGGGGCGTGCGAAAGGAAGGAGGTCCAATTAGTGCGGAGGCAGTTGAAGAATTGAAATTTGCTCTAGCACAGGCCACGCATGTCTGCAAACCAGTCTTAGCTATGTTTCCTACTGAAAATGCATTGGCAATGTATGTGATTCGCGAGAATTTTTGGGTGAGTTTCCGATTCCATACTACCACCAAAAGTGAATACTTAGAATCTCATGATGCATTCAAGTTGGTTTTTGGCGGTGATGCATGACGCTCAGGTTGTGACCACGTGTATTTTTTCTCAAGACCCCCAAGGCAGGAACAATTTGTGATGCCCGGCGCAATAAGTGCTACCGACTACAATTTCCACTCTGACTCTGATCATGCGAGCCGTGATAGTGACTGGCTGCGCTCGAGGAATCGGGAGAGCAATTGCTCTATAGGAAAAGGATGGCTAAATGTGGCCCGCTTGCTCAACGACCTGCAAGGAGACTTGACTGGTCGCAATCCGGAAATCAAGTCCATAATCACCACTGGAGACATACTCGGGAAACCGAGGTGCAGCGCATGGTTGTCGAGACTGTACACAGCCTAGGCAGTCTCGACGTGGCTCGTATATCCTCATGGCTCGTTTCACCTTAATTCGGGTTATTGACTAGGTAATACAGAATAGTAAATGCAGACACTCGTTTTGCCAAATCCTCTATCGACAGTGAGGATATGATCCAATGGCACCTGACAGAGCTCCTGTCACAAAACCAATTGGCCAGTGCTGATGATTTGGGGCGCATGTTCGGCCTGGGGCTGATGAAAGGATCAGACATGAACGTTGCTGTGAGTATGCAGAGCCTCTGAACATTGTGTACTTGACAATTCACTGGTCCAACGTTGCGCGTTGGGAACCATAGGTCAACTGACGGACGTCAGCTTTGTTTCCTGTACCCGAAATTTGGGCCAGTTTGTCACGGGTAGGTGAAGTCTCACGTCAGTTCTCGACTGCTAATTGATCAATACCACACTGGGAGGACAAACGGTAAATGCCCACCCCCAGTCGCGGGCCACCCTACTTCAGCAGACCCACTGCCGACGCTACTGTCTTCCACACTCACGTAGGCCTCTCCTCCAATCACAGCCTTCAAATTCGAGCGAAAAAAGGGTCCCTCGGCAAACGCAGAACCGTCAGAACCAGTCCTAAGCAATCCAGAACATCCCGCCATTCTACAGAAGCCTAATAGGTGATATAGATTGCTTGTGATGGGGGCATATTAGGGTGGACCAAAGTCTGGCATGTGCTGATTCCTGGCATGCCTTTTGGGCGCTTACCCACCCAAGCCCTCCAGCCACTGCAAGTCCGATTGAAGTTGGGTTGCGACAGAATAATCTTCGGATTTGAAATTTCCTTTCTTGCTGTGTCTTTCAATCTCAGATCTCGTTAAAATTAGCCTGTTGGCTGGCAGATATCATGTCCTTTAATTATCCCACTGGCAGCCATTGGACCTGGGCAACACTCATACCTATTATGGCGTACATCTGTTCCTAGATCTTGTTCGTTGGAGCACGCTGTCTATGAACTCAAATACCGCTGACTCCGCTAACTCCATTCCCACAACCGCCGATCCATCCGAGCGCACTGGACCATGTTTTGCCCCATCTACTAAAAAGAGCTCTGTCCTTACACCGGCTTCTTTGAGCTGCCGATATGTCTTGAGGCTTTCAGATAACGGAACAATTGTGTCGTCCTTGCTGTGGACGAACAGAGCGGGGGGATGTAGCAGCGAAGCATCCATGGAGAATTCCGGGAATGCTTTCTGAACACTCTTGGGAACCATCCTTGCCCGCTGGTCGCCTGAAAGAGCCCTAAGTCGCTCCGACAAGCCGTGAATACCCGTTAGATAGTCTAGAAAGAGGCCATTCTGCGAAATCCAAGCAAAGGCGTCTGCTCGCCGCAATACATCAGTGAAAAAGCCATCTTGGACGAAAATGGGCAATCCTGTCTCCTTTGTCGGCTCCATTTCTAGGAAGGACGCAATCCTCTCTCGTGGGATGGATTGTAGCTTGCGAACGCTAAGCCAGAAGTCGGCGAGCAGGTCTCCGCCCATGCCATAATAGGATACGAGCGCTGCTGGGCGGGGTACTGCATGCAGCGCGGCCAGACGGGCAATGTACCCTCCACCCGACTCGCCGATGACGGCGATCTTGTCAACGTCCAGCGTCATGGTATCACCGGCTCGTCCCAGTTTCCCGTTGAACTCGGAGTCGAGAAAACGGAAGAGGCGGACGGCATCCTCGAGTTGATCCAATCCGGTGAACGGATGGAGCAACCTGTAATCTGCTGCAATGAACAGATAGCCATATTCGAGAGCTTTCCCTGATGGTAACGACTCATCAGCAGAACGAGATTACTTAGCAAGTTACGAACGCTCTATCCAAGGAAAATAGCTGATGCCCTCGTTTCGTCGGGTGCCACTGAAGCAACCGCCCCCATGGAAGAACAAGACTGCAGGAGTTGGACCGTGTGCACCAAGTGGAATGTATACATCGAGCTTGATGTCAACACCATCGATATTGGCATAGCTGATAGTTATAGGCTGCCTCGAGTCTGATGCGCTCGGACCACTACTACTACAGTGGTCAGTGGTTGTGTAGTACGTGATCGCACTTACTACGAGACGTGCTGCATGGAAGACGAATGTTGTGTACTTGAATCACCTTCCTTGTGCAAGGTCATATATTAATGTGCGGACTTGCTACACATGTTTTGGGACTAATGGTTTGTGGATCCGGAAATGGCCGGTCAGTCGTTTGACGTGCGGATTTGAAATTTGATGGACCAGACCTCGGCCCGGTGTCTGTTCGGCGCGTTGGACATTGTGTACGTTTTAGGGTGGGTTCTCTCGTTTCACCCGTATGAGAGGTCTTGACAACGTGCATAGTGGCCGTGTCCTCGGACCTCCCCTTCGACAAATCCATGGTATGAATGTGAACCCCGGGCCCGAGGTCTATATTTTAAGAATCACTGACTGTAATATGTGCATGGCCTTTCTAACCCCTTTGGAGAATTGAGATTTCGACAATCTTTGACAGTGGACAGGCCAGGATGGAATACCGAGAGTATTCCACGGAGGAATGTGTCAAAGTGAAACAAAAGTCACAGTGTGGAAACTGTGTTGTTGATCTATTTTCACACGCCAGCTTCAGGAAGGTCCGTTGTCGATCCGCGGTGGCAAACGTCACGTACAAAACTTACAGGTTCCCCTTATCGGCGGGGAGACTCGCAGTGCTGACATGGGCGTGGAATCTTTAGAAGCCATTCCAATCGCCGCACGTAGAGCAGCAGCTCGATGTGTGTGTCCTATTACATAGTACGAGACCGCACAACTTGGTCATTCAACGCGATCACAAGCGTCCATTTGCAGTGAACGCAGACACGGTGTGCTACCAGGATGCGACTTGCAGTGAACACGGGTTTTCTCCAAGTCTTCTGTGCTATAGCACTCGCTGCTGTGTTTACTATATGGTTACGCTTGCGCAAAACACACCACAAGCCTTATCCTCCTGGTCCCTGGACTCGAAACATACCATTTATTGGAAGCGCAATTGGCTTTGATTTCGGGTCGCCTTATTTAACCTACACAAGGTGGGCAAAGACCTATGGTGGGTAGACTCCTGGTCGATATTGTTTTGTGTTCACGGAATACATAGGTGATGTCGTCCACACGCGTATTCTCGGCGATGATGTCGTCGTGCTCAGCAATGAGACAAAATTGAAGGTTCT
>JBBPKY010000734.1:0-14635 GCA_038089495.1 Xerocomellus dryophilus
GAATCTCACTTCACTCGTCCATCCTCTCCCCCACCTTGCCATGTCAATGTATACCTTGTCATGGAAAACCATCTTCATTCCTACAATGGATGGCGAACTGAGAATCAATTCATCAGCAATACTGTCCAATGCCACACCCTCAATCGTGTTATATGAAGCAGTTCTTGCTTCATTCCCCTTGGCTCTCCCCTCATAGTCAAACTCACCACAGCCACCAAATTGGCCGCCACTGCTGAAAGGGACAAACCAAAGATAACCCTTCCCTCCGAATACTCCCAATTCGCCTCTGTGTTCTCTAAAGAGGCCAATGACCACGTTCCCCCATCATGCCCTTACGACCACAAGATCAACCTCAATGATTCCTTCTCCCCAAAAATCAGAAAAGTCTGTCCCCTGTCCCCTGAAGAACGTCAAGCCACTGAAGTGTTCATCGAAGAGAACCTTGCCTCAGGAAAGATCCATCCATTGAACTCCTCCCAAGCTTCCCCTTTCTTCTTTGTCAAGAAAAAAGACGGCAGATTATGCCCTTGCCAAGACTACTGATACATCAATGAACACACCATTCATGATGCCTACCCCCTCCCCCTGATCTCCAACCTCATTGACAAGTAACATGATGCCAAAGTCTTCACCAAATTTGATGTTCAGTGGGGATACAACAATGTCTGCATCAAAGATGGCCATCAATGGAAAGCCACTTTTGTCACCCATAAGGGCCTCTTCAAACCTACTGTCATGTTCTTCAGCCTGACCAACTCTCCCACCATGTTCCAACACTTTATGAATGACTCGTTCCATGACATGATCACCAAAGGATGGCTCATCATCTATATGGATGACTGACCTCCTTATTTTCTCTCCAGATGATAAGCTCCACAAAGAATGAACCAAACATGTCCTCAAACGAATGGAGGAACTCAACCTCTACCTCAAACTCGAGAAATGCACCTTTGCCATCTCTGAGGTTGAATACCTTGGAATGATCATTTAACCTGGCCAACTCACCATGGACCCCATCAAACTCAATGGCATTACTTCATGGCCTACCTCTACAAAAGTCAAAGACATTAGGTCCTTCCTCAGTTTTGCCAATTTTTACCACCACTTCATCCCTGATTATTCCAACGTCGTGCGCCCCCTTATCGATCTCACTAAAAAGAACCTCACTTGGAACTGGACCCCCTCTTGCCAAAATGCCTTCGATATCCTCAAATGACTCTTTCTTGCTAACCTGTCCTTCACCTCCCTAACCTTGCCACATTCTTCGCCATCACCACTGATGCCTCCAAATATGCTTCCAGTGCCATTCTTCTGCAAACCAACTCCAACCGCGATTGGCACCCCTGTTCCCACCTTTCCCAGTCCTTCTCTTCAGCAGAATGAAACTACAATATCTACGACCATGAACTCCTTGCTGCCATCTGCGCCCTTAAGTCCTGGCACCATTATCTCCATGGCTTCCCATTCCCTGTCCAAGTCTTCACTGACCATAAGAATCTCACATACTTCTGACAACCCCAAAATCTCAACCGTTGCCAAGCCTGTTGGCTCCTTGACATCACAGACTTTGATCTTAAGATCATCCATGTATCCAGCAAACTTCTCGCCAGCCCCAACACCCTCTCCTGCTGCCCTGATCTCTTGCCCTCCACCAACACTGACAATGAAGGCATGACCCTTCTCCCACCCTCACTTTTCGTCAACCTTATTGACGCCAACCTCTCCCATCATATCACATCTGCCTCCACCAATGACTTTCTTGTCACTCAAATCCTACAATCCCTGTAGAAAAATATTCCCCTCTCCTACTACTCTTGCCTTGCCGATTGGAAAATGGAGGGGGGTATCCTTACCTATAAAGGCCATGTTTATATTTCTCCAAATGACTCCCTATGCTGCTTCATCCTCCAATGCTGTCACAACCATGAAACTGCTGGTCACTCCAATTTCCTTAAAACCCACCAACTTGTTGCCGCTGAATTCTGGTGGCCTAGACTTGCTACCTATGTCCGACAATATGTTGAGGGCTGTGCAATCTGGCAGCAAAACAAAGTTAACACCCATCCCATGGTTCCTCCAATCACCCCCATTACATCTGCCGCTACCCACCCTTTTCAACAAATCTCCTGTGACCTTATTACTAACCTCCCTTTATCTAATGACTTCAATTCCCTCTTGGTTGTGGTCGACCATGGGCTTACAAAGGGGGAATCCTTTGCCCCACTAAGAAAACCATCGCTGCCAAAGGGATCACCAGTCTCTTTTTCCACAAAGTCTACCTCCACTTTGGCCTTTTTGACAAGGTCATCTTTGATCGTGGTCCCCAGTTTGCCTCTGCCTTTGCTCGAGAACTTGGAAAACTCCTGAAGTATGACCTTTCCTTGTCCACCACATATCACCCACAGTCTGATGGTGAAATGGAACATGTTAATCAAGCAGTGGAGACCTATCTCCGCATTTTCTGTGATGCTAACCCAACCTTATGGGCTGATTCTATTTCTCATGCAGAATTTGCCCACAATCACCACATCCACTCTGTCACCAATCAATCCCCATTCTATCTCATGATGGGATATGAACCCCATATCCTTCTCTTGGTAATCACTGATACCTCCATTCCCACAGTGGAATCCTATCTAAAATGCCTCTCTACCACCCGTAATAAAGCCCTTGCCATCCATGAACTCGCCTACCAAGTAATGTCCTCCCACTCCTATTGTGGTTTCAAACCTTTCGCCAAAGGAGACAAAGTCTGGCTTGAAGTCAGAAACTTGAAACATCTCATGTCCAATTCCAAATTTGCTCCAAAACGCGAAGGACCCTTTGTCATCACTAAAGTCCTATCCCCTATCGTTTACCAACTCCGTTTGCCAAAGACCTGGAAGATTCATCCAGTCTTCTATGCTTCCCTTCTATTCCCGTACAAAGAGAACTTCATCCATGGAAAAAATTTCCCTGTGCCACCTCCTGACCTTATCGATGGAGAAGAAGAATATGAAGTCGAGAAGATCATTCACCACTGGGAATCCCCAAAATCATGCTCCTTCCTGATCTGATGGAAGGATACTCTGCCAAAGAAGATTCCTGGATCCCAGAGTGGAATCTAAAACATGCAAAGTCCACCCTTGCCTCCTATAAGTAAGAAACTTCACCCCTCTGCATTTCCCTCTTCATTTGCCTCTTGCTAACACCACCATGACCACCAATGCCTCCTCTTTGATCTCTACTATTTTGTCTCTCCATGATACTCTTCTCGATGACACTTCTCAGCCTTCATCTACTGAACCCCAAGCAGGCTGGGGTCCCTCTTCCACTCCTGAACCTGATAGTTTTCCTCCTGTCTCTCTGGCTACAGTTCCTACTGCTATTCATTCCATAACCATTCCACTCTATGCCAATTGTCTTCATGACGATTTCCCTGACTCCCCTGACATCTCTCGTCTCTCTGTGTACCTTCATGACACTTTCTTTTCTGTTGCCATAGACTCATTTCTAGATATGGGCTCCCCCCTCTTTTCCCTGCGATGAGCCTTCATTAAGAACTCCCACCTTCATTTCCTTTCCACCAACCTATCTGACTCCCCCTTAAAAGTAATGCATGGCCAAATCATTTGGGAGGTCTACCGCGACATCAAGAGTTCACTCCTCGTGACGATGTACCAGCTCGGAATGCTGGAATTCCTTGATGGCATTGACCATTACATGTGAGAACTTGCCCAGTGCTGCTCCCCTGACTCTACCCTTTCTTTCTTTACCGCCCCATCCATTCATGTTTCCTTCGCCACTGCCTCATCCACCAGATCCTCTTCTTCTATATCTGCCTCATCTTCCCCTCTCAACACTGACAAAGAGGCAATTTTCCAATGCATTGAATCTTGGTGGACCGGTGGACATGAGATGGTTCCTCTCCCTCACACTCACCTCCACTACCATCAGGCATGTTTTTCCTGCCACAGACTCAGTCATGTTCACACTGCCTGCCCTGTATACCAATGCACCACCTGTCTGCATTGGCAGCTGGGTCATATCCAGCAGTGATGCCCACTCTGTTGTCACCCACCTCCTCCTTTTCCCTCCACATCGTCTCCCTCATCCTCTCATCACTCCTCTGGATCTTCTAGATGCTCCCCTATTCCTATGCCTCCACCTCATCATTCCCATTCTCCTTACCCTCATCCTACTCACCACCCATTAGTCCATGAACATTCCCCCGTCTCCGGTGTCTATGAAGATGATAATGCCCATGGTTGGGATGACTTTGATAGCATCGCCCAGAGCAACATGTGTGACTCCCCTTGTGGGTCAGTCCATGGATATTAGGAAGTTGTCTTTCATTGCTACCTCAGAGTCTAGTCAGGGGGTAATATTACAATTCTTTCCTTTCTTGTCTATGTAATTGTTCTTTCATTGTTCTTCCTTCTTCCAGAACCTTCTTCTCGTTCCTCTGGAATGCCCTCCACCTAAACGTGGCTTCTTTTCTTACATGCCATGTATGATAACCATTGTCCCATTCCCATTGACCTTATTCAGACGTCTTCCCTCTTCATGCACCATCCTGCACAGCATTATCCTCTTCTATCATATGAGCCAAGCTTTTCCATATATATCTGTCTTAGCTTTTGTACTACAAACACTTCTTGGTTCATGCACCGCATCTCCATCTATTTAAGTAGACAACTCCCTCCATGTATCTCCCAACTTTGACCTGCTCAATCTACCTTGATGCAGTCCCTGGGATTTCTCTAGGTCTTTGCCTTACTTTTGAGTAGGCGCTCCTTTGTTTCACCACGTCTGTCACAGCGTCCCCTGTGACCTCCCCCCCTTGTTTGTCTGAGGAAGTCCCAGACATTCCTGTCCTCGTCCATCAAAGGAAATCCCTCAATGTCCTTGTCTTTGTCGGTCGAAGGAAACACCTCAATGTCCTTGTCCATCCATCAGTCCTCACCACTTTGAGCCTATGCCAGTCCCTATCCAGGCCTAGTGTAACAGAATCCTTTTGGTGACAGCACTTACCAATCAAGGTTTTACCCACACCATTGGAGATAAAGCACAAATCTGGAACAAAACTGGAAATCTAGTAATTATGGCTGAACAGCTGAATTCATCAGATTCTTTACATTGCTTTATGTTGTCATTGATGCAACCAGATGAAAAGGCAACCAGTATCCAAAAGGATAATTCATACCAATTGTGGCATGGATGCATGTGGCATTGTTCCTGAAATGCCTTAAGACATGCCCACAATCATGTTTCAGGTTTATCAAAACTTAATATCCTAGGTAACCTCCAACCCTGTCGAGGTTGTTCTTTTGGTAAGGCAACTGAACAGCCTTTCCCACCTTTCAATTCCAAAGGGAATAAACCACTCAGATTGGTTTACACTGATCTGTGTGAATTCCCAGTGCAATCTTGCACTAAACATATCTGGATGATGATCTTTTTAGATGACTTTTCAGGCTAGGGCTCAACTGTATGCCTGAAACAAAAGTTGGATGTAACTACCACATTCTGCCATTGGTTTGTCTGGGCTGAAAAGGCCTCTGGTGCTAAACTGTTGAAAATGCATTCTGACTGTGGAGGGAACTATCTTAGTTCAGATCTATGGAACTTCCTTTCTGAAAACAGTATTGAATATCAGATGACAGTCCCTCACCTACCACAATAAAATGGTAGAGCTGAACATTTTAACTGTACACTTCTGGAAACATCCAAGGTGGTGCAACAATATGCATATTTACTGCCATTCTTTTGGCAGGATGTAGTTGAAACATCTCTACACATTTACAACATACAACCAATACAATTCTAGAATGGTATGAAACCTGATGTTTCATACTTTAGAACATTTGGATGTCAGGTGTATGTTTTCATACCCAAAGACATGTAACCTAACAAACTTGCATCCAAATCTGAAGATATGATCTTTGTGGGATATGAACCAGGAACCAATGGATATTGCTTCTGGTCCAAGATCAAAAAGAGCAATTGTAATTTCATCAAGTGCCACTTTTAACAAGTCTGATTTCCTAAATTTCCCTAGAGAGAAACTTCCTGACAAACAGCCTCCCATTAATCAATCTCCAGAAACTAACAACCAAGAGGATAACAATTCAGGAGGAGATGATGGTCTATAACATCCAGATCATAATCAATTGAGAACACCACCTCATTAAGCACCTGGATTACCAGGATCAGATGTTGATGATAGTGATGACGATTTATATGGCCCATGTAGGCCACCACCCAAACCTATGGCTTATAATTTGATAGAAGAACAATAGAGGAACTCTTCTATATCTGCACAACAACAATAATCCTGACCACAATTCCCTAATCCATCCAGATGTACAGATCCATTCACTGGATATTGAAAGAGTCACCCAAAGGCTCCAATAGAACCACATATCTGCCCACCCAGAATCATCAAACTGGTGATTCAGAAAGATTCAATCTATGGTAACCACACTCCAGCACAGATTGAACAATAAATCAGGACAGAACAGGATTTCATTTGATGGACCTTAAGGCAAGGTTACCAGGAACACCAGGAACCTTAACCTTCTCAACAGGCAGGACCATCTGGTAGTCAGATGGAACCTGATTCTGACATTGCCATGCTGGGAAACTCAAGTGAGGAGGAGCCTGAATCCCATCTAAGAAAAGTGGAATTATCTTCTTTGTTCATTTCTGAACTAATGGCTCACGGATCAGAAACTTTGGATATTCTAAGATTCTACTGTGATATTAAAAAGATGCCAGAAAAAGATCAAAGTGATTGGATTAAAGCTTGTGATGATGAAATGAAGTCACTTGCTGATTGAAAGGTTTGGAAATAGGTTAATCCACCTCCAGGTTGTAAACCTGTAAAATATTGATGGGTTCTTACAGAAAAGCCCAATAAATGAAAGAATGCTTGCTTGCTTGCCAAGGACTTTACACAAGTGTATGGAATTGATTTTGAGGAAACCTTTTCACCAGTTACACATTTTGAAACTGTGCAAATACTTCTTGCACTAGCTGCTTTGGAGGATTGGGATATTGAGTCACTCAATGTCAAAATTGCCTACCTATCTGGCAAGCTAGATGAAGAAATATATATGGAACAACCAGAAGGGTATATAAAGAAAGGCCAAGAAAGAAAGGTTTGTCACCTACTGTGAAGTCTTTATGGCTTAAGCAATCTGCACTCCAATGGAATGAGGAACTTCATAAGTCCTTGTTAGACTTTGGGTTCTCCTGTACACAATTGGATGCCAGTGTCTATTTTAAATTTGAAGGTTCTGATATTGTTATAGTCATCATCTATGTTGATGATGCACTCTTCATGGGATCAAACCCAAAACTCATGAAAGGTAACAAGAAAGAGTTTATAAAGATCTGGGAATCTAGAGATCTTGGTGAAGCTAAAGAATATTTAGGCATGCACATAACCTAAGATCACAAGAAACATATGATCATTCTTGATCAGTGCAAGTATGCTGAAAAGGTACTTAAATGATTCAGAATGCATAATGCTAAACCAGCTAGGATGCCATTACCCACTGGTTATAATCCAAGAATCTCTGAAACTGAGGCAACTTTGGACCTTCATTTCCAATATCAATCTATAATAAGATCTTTGCTTTATATCATGCTTGGAACTAGATCAGACTTAGCCTATGCGGTAATTCACATGTCACAATTCTGTACTAATCCATCTGAAGAACACATTAATTGGGCATTCTACATTATCAGATATCTTGGTACAACCAGGAATCTGCCAGTAAAATTTGATGGCACTAACCATGATGGGTTCTTAGGATACATAGATAGTGATTGGGCAGCTAATCCAGATGATCAGAAATCCATCACTGATATGTCCTTTTCCTTGCTAATACATCTGTCTCATGGTTAACCAGACAACAGAAAACCATCACATTATCCTCTACAAAAGCTGAATATATGGCTATGTCTGACACCATGAGATAAGTTCTTGGATCAAATCCTTACTGAATGAAATAGGATTCTCTATTCCAAAAGTACCACTTTAATATGATAACCAGGGAACAATCTTTCTTGAAACAAATCCTGCCCCAGAACAGCATTTTATGTAAATACATAGGAATTTGATACCACTACATACATCAGAGAATGTGTGGAAGAAGGAGACAAAATTTCTCTCTTCTATATCCTACTGGAGAACAAATTGCTGATATCTTTACTGAGAATCTATCTCCCATCAAATTTGAAGACATATGCAAATGTCTTTGTATGATTTCTTTCTTTACATGATCTTGAGGAGTGTTGAAAATTATGTTAGTTGGTTACTCTAACCCATTCTACTTCTATTACAGCCAGGTCTAGGTGACTTACACAATATGATGACATTATGTCCTAGACTTCTTATCTCCTATCTATGACATCGTATATATGGGCTATTCTTGTTTTCAAAATAGTGTTTACTTATCTCTTATCTTTAAGATAAGGATATTCTTTTATGGTAGATTACCATACTTAGAGCATGGTCTGTATGCACACAGATAGCCTATAAAAGACTGGCCTTACAGCCTGGAAATATAATGAGTTCCTCACTTTTACTACTCACTCAGTCCTCTCACCTCTGCAAGATATCCCCTAAGTGAGCCTTTTTCACTTACATTCCTCTTAGCTTCCTCTTGCTTGCCTCTAGAGAGTACTCTTGTATTCTCAAAACATGCATGCATGGACCATTGGACATCATTACACTGCATGCCCTCGTCTTTATCCTTGATATGCTGACCTGCATGGAAAAGAATCCATGCAAAGTCAGATAGTATACCCAAAGGAGTAGAATTCCACACTACCCTGAGAATGGAATCTCCCACTGTAATAGGGATAGATAATCATTAGTATCATCTATATATCCCCCAAGTTTCATATCATTTCACCAAAGGATAGTGGAGTTATGAATATATTTCTCCCTACCATAGTTACTAGTACTATTCACTATATACATATATTGGACACAAGTTTCCATATTTAGCCCTTTCTCACTGTCTGATTGCTTAGATACTTCAGGTCCACATGACCAATAGTATAAGCTACCTATACCTATTTTCTTTTCTATTTTCTGATCATAGGTTATGGAGAAATTAAATGTTAGTGTCAGAGAGAGACTGATCATGGACAGCATAGCCTTGCACAGCATGGGCCAGGATGAGTCATCATGAGTGAGCATGAGTCATTATAAGTCATTTCCTAATTTGGTCAGAATGAGTCACATGACTGGTATTGGTCAGCAATCTCTTGGCATTTGTAAGGCAGCCACAGACTCCTAATTGGCTAGCACTTCCACTGTAAATATGTATAAAAGGAGTGTTTCTGCCACTAGTGAGCAAGAAGGGCCCATCAGACAAAATAGGAGGTAATTGCAGAGAAGATCCCCTAAGCCCCCAATACAATTACCACTACAGGTACCCTAGAGAGGACCTCTAGTAGAATATTTACTTCACTCTAGCATAGTTAGAATATTGTTAGGAGTAAAGACTTGAATCCATAGTTAGAACAAGTCATATAGGACACCTTTTGGAAGAAAATCCTAAACTAGGCAACAAAAGGGAACAGATCCCTGGCCATATCTTCTGCTAGTGTTATTGTGATCCTTACTTCTCTAACTGACTATCCACCTCAAGGGATAAGAGATAGTACAGTTAGTAGGCCAGAAACCACAACTCAATACAATTGAGTTAGAAAACCAATTCGTGTGAACTAAGAGACTTGTGTGAATACCTCAGCTTTGGAATATATCATTGGAATAGTTCCCAATAAGCTGCTCTTTTACTTCTATCACTAAGATTATTTTATCTTAGGTCTTGTCCACGTTGCCAAATACTACTTTGGCTAACATGCAATAACTCCAGCTGCTTCTTCAACTTTGCTTAGCCCCGGAGATCACATGACAGTATCAGTTGCCGATTGCCAAGGTGGTGTACACGTATGCAATCAAGGAGTCATACTCAATGGTTGACCACTCATCCCTCCAAGTGGGGCCCTGTGCACTGATCTGAAGGACCTCCCTCTCACATCTCCATTGTGGGACTGTTTCATATCTGAGGACTGTCAAATTGATAAAAGGCTCTTGAATTATCGATAGTGAACATTACTTCAGTATCCACTACTAGTATGGACCTTGAGGCTCAACTCATCATTCACAGTAAACATGAGCACTGACAACGACTTGCTTTGCTTCTTGCAGTGGTCATCACGCACATCACGTACTACTACAAGCTCCTCTTTCTCTCAAAGTGCGAGAAAATTCTGTATCATACATTTGTTTTAACAGGCGGAGGATGGATCCTCAAACTCCTCAGTGGTCACCCAGATCATATCAAGACTTCTCTAGGTGTTTCTCACAACAGCTTCAATGCTCTTGTTCAGGTTATGAAGGAGGATGGCTTCAAGGATTCACACCATGGAATTTCGGTTGAAGAGCAGCTTGGAATATTCCTCCACACTGCTGTGATGGGTCTTACCACCTGTCATGTTGCAGAGAGGTTCCAGCACTCACCAACTACAATATCCAGGTACATCTGCTCGGCTTCATTGTCAGATAACAACAAACCTGATATCCTATACAGATATTTCAATGATTTGCTTGCTTTTTCTCATCTGGACATGTTTACGCCTCCAATATCAAGCTACTGACCGCAAATACCCCCTTATCAACCAAGATCACATTGGATCCCTGCTTTCACTTTTTCGAGGACTGTGTTGGAGCTGTCAATGGTACTCATATCTGGGTGTTTGTGGCAATTGAGGAGCACTTGAACATGCAGAACAGGAAGGGGTTCCTTTTCCAGAATTGCCTGTTCATCTGCAACTTCGAGCTGCTCTTCATATATGCAGTAACAGGGTGGGATGGCACAACGGCAAATGCTACAATGTGGCATGATGCTCACTCCAGTGATTTGTCCCTTCCTGAGGGCAAATATCTCCTTGCTGATGTCGGATTTGGCAGATTGGATGCACTCCTTGTTCCATATTCAGGAGTCTGATACCATTTGAAGGAATGGAGACATGCCAATCTATGGTAAGCAAATCAGAATTGTATTATGAGTGTGATACTCATGGAACACTCCAGCCCACGAGACAAAAAGGAACTCTTTAATCTTCAACATACCAATCTTTGAAATGTTGTCAAATGGATTTTCGGGGTCATCAAATGGCAGTGGCGTACCTTACTTCTCCCCCCTGAATACAGCATGAATGTTCAAGCACACATTCCAGCAGCACTATGCACCATTCATAACTTCATCCAATGCCTTGATCCAGATATCTTTTTCACCCCCAAGTTCCAAGCATGCCACTTGGAATATTTGCAAGAGGATGATGATGCTGGTGACTTGGGGGTCCACATGGAGGGTCCTGTCACTACAGCTGAGCAGCGGAGGGCAGAGGAATGGTGGAATATGATTGCAGAATGAATGTGACAAGATTACTGCTGGAAATCAAGGAAACAGGAATATGAATGTATGTAACTACAGTCGTATCTATATGTTGTTTGCAAGACTCAAGAGGGCAGCTGGACTCTATGATATGTACACTCCTCCAATGGCCAGGAATTCCAAGTCAAAATTCCAAAGATTATGTGACAGGCTGGATGACTGATGGCAGCCACTGCTGCATTGTCTCCCACTTGTCTCACCTGTATACCTATATCTCAGGCTCATTTGAGCAATGTCCAGCACAAAAAGCAGCTTGCCATCAAACAGGTTGGGATCACAGTCATCATGCTGTTCCATCAGGGGCACACCTGGTGTGAAAACAAGTAATGTGCCAAGTGACAAAGGCAAAGGCAAATCAAGTCGTTCAGCAGGCTGAACATCATGGACTCCAGCCGAAATCAATGAATTCATCAAATTGATCATATCCCACCACACATTTGCTGGAGACAGCAATTTCAAGGAGGAGACCTTCAACAAGGTTGCATTGGAACTGAACAAAAGGTTTTCTTCTCAATGGGTGCCCAAAACAAGCAAGTCTTGCTGATCAAAGTGGGGAAATGTATGTTTTCACAACATTCTTATTGCTATATTATCTATTGAGATGTATTCTATCATAATCAAAGATCAAGAGCGAACATACACTTGTCAGTCAGATCAGAGCTGCATCTGGCTTCCACTATGATGATGTCAAGGGGGCTATGGTTGATGCTGACACTCGAACAGCATGGGACAACTTTTGCAAGGTATATAGGATGTCTAATTTTGAACCTTTTTTTTTCAGTCGCATCCAGGTGGGGCAAAGTATGAGAATAATTCATGGCCCTACTGGGATGATGTATCCCCTCTTATGTCTGTTATCCCCAAAAGAATGCACCTCCATCATTCTGCAGTGACCCAGTCAAAGCGAAAATGCAACAAACCTTCTCAGGCTGTGGACACCACCAACGGCCCCTATCAGCTGACAAGTGGTATTCCCATGAACCAGCTGGCCAAGATGACTGTTCGTGACAGTGGTTCAGACAGTGGTTCAATTCCCTCAAGCTCCTGCTCCATTCCTTTCAAGCCAGATTCAAATATGATTCCCCCATCTGCCCCATCTTCTTCTTTTTCCTGTCCCCCACAATCCACTGTCTCAGTGGCATCAACTGGGATGATGACAAGTATCAGCCAGAGGAAACAGGTGGGCAATGTTGCTGTATCTGCTGTATCAAAAAGAAAGAGAAAGGCAGAGAGCATGGTCAGATCATATACTGGGATGGAAAGTTCAGCAAAATGGTCTCATTCAATGTCCGCAACCGCACAAGCCCAGACCAATGGGGCTAATGTGTTGGAAAAGCTATCCACTTTCTTTGATAATGTGGACCCCACAGCCTTGTTTGAACCTGTCTCTCTTGCCTCATTGGGACTTTCACAGATGCATTTGTGGCCCCCTCCATCTACTACCCTTCTACCAACTCAATTCTTTGACAATGACTATATTGAGCAAGCTGCAGAAGTACTGATGACATTCAAACTCACTCCTTCAGAGAACAACAACCTCACAAATTACATGAGCGACCTGCAAAATAAAACCCAGATCAGATTCTTCCTCAAATTTAATGCACCATTGTGTGACCTGTGGGTTAAAAACATGCTGGCCAAAATCAAGGCCAAAAGAACTATAATATGGAACAGGCAAATATGTAGCAAGTTACTTAGTAGCACTGTATACAACCCAAATATATGTAGTACAGGTAGCAATCATAGCCATGGTCAGCTGATACCATCATGTGATCTCCAGAGCTAAGCAAAGTTGAAGAAGTAGCCAAAGTTATTGCATGTTAGCCAAAGTAGTATTTGGCAATGTGGACAAGACCTTATACTTTTCCCTACAATTGAACTCATTGCATCCAGCAACCTGTATGTATTGACTAGGATATCATTTACTGACCAGACACATACAGTGACTCCAAAAACCCTTTCCATACTAACCTTGACAGTGGTGCACAAAGCGCACTGCCAAACACCGTGGGATTCGCGCTTAGCTTTGGTGGGGTCGTGGGAAGTATACACTCTTGGCTACTGATCGACCCTAGGGTCATGTGATTTGATCCAAATATGGTCGAGATATGGCCAATGTAAGACAGCAATATCATGGAAAGGGTTTTTTCACTTTTCAATTGGTGACCAGGATCTCACTGAAATCCTTCAATAATTGCCTTTCTTTGTTAGTACAAACAAAGATATACATATAAACAATATGTCTGAGTTTAAAAAAGTTCTCACACTTCTTGATTTCCAACCACCACCATGGTCAGATCTCTCTCTCTTGCACAACAAAGCACCATCCTCTCCTTGCTTGATGCTGGCCATTCTGGTGAAGCCATTGCCAAGCAAACTGGTGTCAGCCCTTCTGCCATATCCAAACTTCGCTCAAAGGAGCGTTCCACCCTTCCAAAAGCTATTGGAGGACGTCCTTCCAAGCTTTCTCCTACCAACATTCACCATGCCCAACATCTAATCACTTCTGGCAGAGCTGAAAATACTGTACAAGTGACCAAAGCCCTTACCAATACCATCAACCAACCCCTCTCTGCTAATACTATCCGCCTCCACTTGAAGAAATCTGGTATGAAGGCTGTGGTTAAGTCCAAACGCCCCCTTCTCTCTGCTAGGGATCGTATAGCTTGCTTGGACTTTGCTTATGCCCACAAGAATTGGACTATAGAGGACTGGAAGAAGGTGATATGGTCTGATGAGACTAAAATCAATCACCTAGGGTCAGATGGGCGCAAATGGGCATGGAAAAGGGCAGGTGAGGGGCTCAGTGATAGGCTAGTGGATGGAACCCTCAAGTTTGGAGGAGGTTCTCTGATGATGTGGAGTTGTATGACTTGGGAGGGAGTTGGTTTTGCTACCAAGATTGATGGTAGGATGGATGGTGATCTCTACCTTCAAATTTTGAAGGATGAACTCCAGCAAACCCTGGAGTATTATGGTCTCAATCCTCCTGACACCATCTTTCAGCAGGACAATGACCCCAAGCACACCTGCAAAAAGGTCAAGGAGTGGCTAGAGGAGCAGGAATTTAGGACTATGGGTTGGCCTGCACAGTCTCCTGACCTGAACCCTATTGAACATCTCTGGGGTTGGCTCAAGAGGAGGCTTGCAGAGCATGAAAACCCCCCTAATGG
>JBBPKY010000735.1:0-14616 GCA_038089495.1 Xerocomellus dryophilus
GGATGACCGCGGTGTGTTTCGAGTTGGATCCCGAGGGTGGGGAAGACGAGGAGGGATTCTGTGGCAAAGCGTGGGTGGGACGGGGGCGGGCGGGGATGGGGTGGGGGGACGTACCGTGGAGAACTTGGGTGGAGCGCGCCCAGACGAGGTATGTGAGCACGATCCCGATGCCGACGAGGAGAACGGGGGATGGGACGCTCCATATTACCTACGCCACATGAAAAATCCGCGTGAACCCACCGACGGAGTCAACGACGCACCTCGAGCCGTGCCAAAAAGACCAGTACGACGACCAACGCGGGGTCGAGCCAAGACCACGCACACGTCCCGCGGACGATCCGACCGGTCCCATCACGCGCCAACCGCCAGTGCTCGACTCTGTACTCTGTGAATCCTGGCCAATGAACGACGGTCAATTCGGGATGTGTGTCGGGCAGGGGGCGGGTTTGGCGCATGCATCGAGTGGGGGACCAAGGCAAGGCGTGAAAAAGCTGCTTATTCAGCAAGGACAAGACAGGGGCTATTCTTTGCCAGTGACGATGTCCCGCATCCCTGTGTGCAACGGCGTTGGTGAATCGGTCTAACCATACCTGGTGTCGATACAAATTCAGGTCAGTGCGTCTGATCCCACTCGACCCTGGACCTATTCAATTCATCCAAGCTCGGAACTAATCTACTGGCCGTCGAGTTACAGTAGTCACAGTTACCCATGATATATGATGCATCCATCAACCTTTCGGGCATTGCCTACGCGGTACCATGTACCTACCATGTCACTATGTAGACGCTCCCGAGTGATGACATTGTAATTAATCAGCAGCGGGGGCAGTGCCAGTGTGCGACCCAGCCCCGCATCGACACTGGCCTAGATTCAGTTTTCTGGGTTGGAATCCAAGTTCGGCATCAACGTTCCATCAAGGTACTAAGATTTACGTGACAGGCCCAGGCCCATCCATGTCAACGTCTTTCCGCGACGTTCGTAGGGATCCTTGTGTGCGCGCGGTGATGACGATCATGATGGCTCAGCGCTCCGAGTTCAAGTCCGCCAGTTCGTGTCCGTGCCGTTCGTACGGGCGAACGACATGATTTGAATGCGATGGCGCGCCGGGATCACGGCCGTCGCGAGCATCCAAGATTCCGAGTCCGAGCACATCCCCGCTAGGTACTGCCCGCCGTACCGAACTACAGTACTGTAATCTA
Organism: Xerocomellus dryophilus; assembly: GCA_038089495.1. Classification (NCBI taxonomy): domain Eukaryota; kingdom Fungi; phylum Basidiomycota; class Agaricomycetes; order Boletales; family Boletaceae; genus Xerocomellus; species Xerocomellus dryophilus. The sequence continues at coordinate 1,201 of JBBPKY010000735.1, forward strand.
GCTCTCGTCAACGCCGACGGATGCCCCCGGGTGCCAAGTTTTTGATCCGCGAGCAAGGTTAGTGATCCGCGACCGTCATACCGCACAGCCCAGCGAGCGGGTCGGGCAAAACACCGATTAATAGCGCATCTCGGAGCGCTGGCGTACCTCGACGAGCCGGGCCATCACTGCTCACATACTATTAGTTACTGTACTATACTATAGATCCGAGATCCTGTGCCAATCACTGGGGGTACCTTGATCGCGTTATGCCAACGTTGCGGTCATGGAGTGAATGCCGGACGTATGTACGGTGCGAGAGAGTACGGCACGTAGACTCGTTGTTGGTCGTCAAGCGTTCGGGCTCGATTAGGGTACCCGCTAACCGCTTTCGGGAACCCGGACGAGGGTTCGCTCGCCGGATGATGCAACGAGTCGAATTAATACTAATATTGTACGCCAGGGGCCTTCGGAGCGGTGGGTACGCTTGGCGACCGCGAGGCGACCGTTGCTCACCAAGGTCCAAGGGCCCAAGGCTGAACCGGTTTGACCTCGAGTGCGATGCGATTTAGACTACCCGCTCATCACGGTGGGGCGTCGTCCATATTGCAAAAGGGACTCTGACTCCTGGCGAAAAGAGTTTGGCGAGATTGACACGGAACACTCGATCGATCGAAATGATGGATGATGGGCATTGAGTGGGAACGTCTTTCTCAGGGGGTTCATTTGCAGGGATAGGAAACACGACCCAGTCGTGCGGAGTACGCACCCGGACGAACACGGAAACGCGAACCCCACGCTGTCTCGCAGTATCCTGGACGATACATCTCGTCTCAAAAATGGAGCCGCAGCCTGCTTAGGTGTCGACACACACAACATGGCAGTCTCGGCAAGTGAGTGTGTGGGTGCACCTCGGCGTTTTGGATGTCTGTCAAATGGCGCGTCTATTTGCAACACATACATGAAACGGCAGTTCCTAGGCGCCTTCATAACTCAGACTGCCGGCTTCCCAGGTGCCTTGTCTTGCTCGGGGTTGAGGTATACCTGGACCCAATTGAACGAGACAAGCCAGACTACGAAGGGAGGAGGCTCACCTGTTGACCACCCACGCCATCCTCCCACTTTTGGTATCTAAGCGCAGTGATGCCTCGTCTCTCTGCACCGACGCGCTCCGTCTCCTTCATCGACTGACGAACAGCCCGTGCAGTGATTTGGGCGTACTTGTTGTACCTGGTGCTGACATCAAAACGTCGTCGACATCGCCGAGTGCACGGACGTACGTGAAGACACCTCGCCAAGTTGTGCTCATCGTGCTCCGTTTGTTGTGTTGGGTGTCGAGTGCAAAAAGCGTCAGATCGTCTTCCGGAAGTGTCCGATGCGACCACCCTTTGGGGGGTCGAATTTGTGATGGGCGGTGCACGTGTTGTCATTCGTGGTTGGTCGCAGCGACGATGGCGGGCATAACATGGCACTACGTCCTCAAGTTTATCATCACCGGTGTGTAGCGGCCTTCTTGGACGTCTCCGCGCTCATCGTGCTCGCTGTGGCAGGCGATGCGGGCGTAGGCAAGTCGTCCCTGCTCGTCCGTCTGACAGACCAGCGCTTCATGACCAATCCGGACCCCACCGTACGTGCACACGCGCTCGGATCGCGAAACCCTCACTGACCCATATCCCACAGCTCGGCGTCGAATTTGGTTCCAAGTTGATCGAGATACCCGAACAAGGCAAGATCGTTAAACTCCAATGTCAGTTCCCTGCAGCGCGCCCCGTCGACTCGCCTCACCTCGGACTCTTTCAGGTTGGGATACGGCCGGGACCGAATCCTTTCGCTCGATCACGCGCTCCTATTACCGTGGCGCTGCGGGGTGCTTGCTCGTCTATGACGTGACCTCTCGTACGAGTGCGTAACGCCCACCTATCATGGATCTCTTTGACGCCCCCCTCTTCGTCGTACGCGCGCGTTTCAAATCCCCCCTTTTTTCGTTCCTGTGTGCTTGTGCCAAACACGCGATAAACCATGTCCCCTTTATCGCACAGGTTTCATGCACGCGCGTGCTTGGCTCGCAGACGTGCGAGAACACGCAGACCCGCACCTCACCTGCATCCTCGTCGGCAACAAGGTCGATCTCTGCGAACCCCCCGAACCCTCACCCTTTCCCTCCTCCACGCACCCCACGATCGCCCCCACCCCGCTCAAACAGCGCCAAGTCACGTCCACAGAAGCATCCCAGTGGGCCCGCGAACAAGGCCTCTTGTTCGTCGAAGCCAGCGCGAAATCGGGACACAACGTGGACCTGGCGTTTGAAGACGCGTCGAGGGATATTTTGGACAAGATCCGGCGGGGCGTGTTTGATGACGATCTGGTGGGTGGTCGTCTGCTTCCATTTCGCCCCTTTCTTCTTCTTCCCCTTTGATGTCATCACCCCCCGCTCATCCTCGTGCACAGTCACCTGGTGTGAAGCTGTCCAAACCTGCAAAAGGAGACGTGGCACTCGATCAAGGGCCCACGAGGGCAGTGTGCTGTTCATGATGTTCGATTGGCTCCATGGTGCAATAGCGGAAATGGGTGTACCGTATGTATAATGTGTGCATGGTAACATGGTGGCATGTATACTATTAGAATGTGCTGCGGGGATTATATATACAATACAAATATTATAGGATAGGATATAAATATGATAGGATGTGGATGTGGATATGGATGAGGAATGTCAATGAATGATCTGTATTCGTCCCGAGAGGATGTGTTCGAACGCGTATCATACAGGCGAGTGGCTCGGTTGGGGTATCATGTAGACGTGCCAAGTCCATAGTTAATAAACATTTTGTGCGATCGGGTGCCCGTCAAGAGGGCGTGTATGCGCGAGCGTGCGGATCACCAGGCCTGTCTTTCCGTCGCGAATAGGGGAAACATCCAGCCCTCGAAACCCCACCCAACCTCTATACGACCCGAAAAAAAAAGGGGGGGATGTCAAGCCCTCACGACCGCCTCAACGACTCGGCATACTCTTGCAACTGCTGTACGAACCCGAAATTCGGCTCCGCAGCCCTCCGTCTCGACTTGACGTACTGCACCGCCTGCGCTGTCGTCCACCCAAACTCGGCGATGAGATACGCCGCGACGACGGACGTGGAGCGGCTGACGCCCTCGACGCAGTGCACGAGCACGCGCGCGTTCGGGTCCGTCAGCGCCGCGCGCAGAAAGGCGGTCGTGTGTGGGAGATGGGCGGCGAGTTCGCTGAACGGGAGGTCGTCGAGCGGGAATTGGGCGCGGTGGAGCGGGGGGAGGGCGACGAAGCCGCGCATGGCGGAGAGCACGTGGGTGATGCCGAGGCTGGCGAGCGCGGCTGGGTTCTCGGCAAAGGCGAGGTCGGAGACGTAGAGACGGGGCATGATCTCGGAGGCGCTCGGTGGGCGGAGCGGGTAGGGCGTTTGGGAGATGGGGGAGGGGGCCCATTGGGATGTGGCGACGGACATGGGTGGTGTGGGGGGAGTGTGACCGGTGGAGAGGCTGAGACTGGTTCTCTGTGCTGTGTTATATAGGGCTTCGAAGGACCCAGGATTTACTCACCATGACAACTTCTTTTTTATTTTTTTTGACGGGCGCAGTGAGATTGTAGGATGATGTCGACGATTACACTGCGCGTTATAACCGGCTGGGTTGGTGTGCGAGAATTTAGAAAAGACCACCGCCCTGCAAACTAGTCCGATTGGCCCGTGAGATGAAGAAACATATAATGGACGATTCCCCACTCGAGGTCGAGGCGAGGCCTTGGATTTGGCTATAGGACTGCGAGGTAACCGGACGTCGGGAGGCGCTGCAATTGCTGAGTGTTCAAGGGGGCTGATTTGCGGGATCGCAATGTAACCGGCCACCGACGAGAAAGGCTGCGATTCTCGCTGTGACCCTCGGCAGGTTTACGACTAGTACAGCCTTGCTCGCTCCATCCTCGAGGCACACCGCAGAGGCGATGCTGTCCCTGTTCCGGCCGTTCTCGCTCGGTTGGGCTCATAATTTTACCACAGGAGAATGGCAGTGTTGCACTACATGTGCTATCTAAAACGAACGGCTTCGAAATCATACTCATATAGCCTAGCTCGCCAAAAACGACAACGACCAGGACTTTTTGCTGTACCACAATCATCGAATCTCCACCCTATCAAATCGTGAAAAGAAAATGCGACGTGGCAACTCGGTGTGAATCATGAGATCCACCCGGCTCGCCAGACGCATCTAGATGAGATCACTGGTGCACATTGTCATCAGCTGATGGATTTCGGCTAACCAAATGCGACTTACGCAACGTTCAGAGGCATCTCGTCAATCTGTGTGTTGTAGAATTCTACCCGTCATGACGGCACCGTCAGCACCTTGCTGTGCCAGTCCCATTTGTCGTACTCACGTTCAATATCTCGCAGCATTCTAACGTCCTCGGTCGTAACAAAGTTGATGGCAACACCCTTGCGTCCGAACCGTCCACCACGGCCGATACGGTGAATATAGTTCTCCCGGTTCGTCGGCAGGTCATAGTTAATCACCAGCGACACTTGCTGCACGTCGATTCCACGCGCCAACAAGTCCGTGGTGATGAGCACACGAGACGAACCAGATCGGAACTCTTTCATCAACACTTCTCGTTGTTTCTGTTCCATATCTCCATGCTACACACAAACCCGGGTCAGCCAAAATGAAGACGCGGTAACACCTCGTTCGCCCCTTCCACGTACCATGGCAGACACCGTAAATTCCCGCGAGTGCATCTTCTCCGTCAACCAGTCCACCTTCCGCCTCGTGTTACAGAAAATGACAGCCTGGGTAATCGTCACCGTCTCGTAAAGATCGCAGAGCGTGTCTAATTTCCACTCTTCTTTTTCCACCGCAATGTAGAATTGCTTGATACCTTCGAGCGTCAACTCGTCCCGCTTCACAAGAATGCGCACGGGATCACGCATGAATTTCTTGGTCACCTCCAAGACGTCTGCCGGCATCGTCGCCGACAGCAAAACGACCTGCGTATCCTGAGGCAGGAGCTGGAACAGCTCATAAATCTGGTCCTTGAAGCCTCGGGACAACATCTCGTCCGCCTCGTCGAGACAGAATATCTTGATAGTGTCCGTCCGGAGCGCTCTCCGGTTGATCATGTCGTACACGCGTCCGGGCGTGCCCACGACGACGTGAACGCCCTCTTGCAGTTTGGCCATGTCCTCGCGCACGTTGGTACCACCGACGCAAGCATGACACTCGATGTTCATATAGTCGCCGAGTGCGATCACGACTTTTTGGATTTGCTGCGCGAGTTCGCGGGTGGGGGCGAGGATGAGCGCTTGACAGCCCTTGATGGACATGTCGAGCTGTTGAAGGATGGAGATGGAGAAGGTGGCGGTCTTGCCGGTACCAGATTGGGCTTGGGCGATGACATCGTGCCCTTTTACCACCGGCACGATCGCGCGTTGTTGGATGGCTGAAGGACGCTCGAAACTTGCAGCAAGTAAATACCCCCGCTTTCGAAAAGATGAAGAGAGATGGAGCTTACCCGTAGGCGTAGATACCACGGAGAAGTTCTGGCTTTAGGTCCATGTTGTCAAAGCTGCAGGAGGGTAATCAGAAGGGGCAGAAACAGCATCCAGACAGAGGCATGCACGCACTTGTCGACGACTTGGTCCCAGTTGGACTCGATCTCGCCCTCGCCGACATCTTGAAGTTGTTCTGTTCTAGATATGTGGAACGAGAATCAGCGACGGCGAGTCAGTGCAATCGCGGACGCACGATGCCATGTTTGTATTCTGCGTTCGTTATCCCAAGTGCCGACCTCGTCGTTGCGTTGCGCTTGGAAAAGAGAAGGGGATGCAGTCGATTTGCACTCTTGTCTTGATCCTTGTCAAATTTTCTTCAACCCTACACCTTCGGAAATTGCCGTCCATTTTTTCGGACTCAGCGCGCGCCGCACGGCCCGCGTCCAAGAAGATGTCACTAGGCTTGCCTCCGAACCCGCCCTTCGCCACTATCCACACCGCTCGAAGACCGTCCCCAAACGGACTTCACACGTGTGCCTCCGGTGTGCCGACCACAGCACGTCCAGCACCCCTAGATTATTCCCTATGGGGTTGTCCTGACCGTTTCCGGCCCCCCAGGTGAACCGCCCACGCCAGCGGGACCAAGACGCCAACAGCAAACAACACATACACAAGCCCATTATCAGCTAGCACGTGTGGCGTGGTATGACACGGTCACGGTGGGTCAGCCCCTGACTGCCCCCATATGATGCGTGCATGGAGGAACCCCGCTTACCTGAACGAAAAGGATGGCACGGACACAGCACAGCCTGGGCATACTCACGCAGAGGGGCGATTGAGCCACGATCACATCCACCCTCGCGGATCCCTCCGCGTTCGCAGGCACCTGCCCACATTGAGATAAGTGACGCTGCGGATCCGATTCGTTGATGTATAATACGCCTCGCTGACAAGAACACGCTTGGTAACGTACTGGTCCATGCGCTGACACATTTGCCAACGCGTCTTGGAACTGTGAGAGCGGCGCCGTCGATTGGCAATGTTCTGCGATCCCAGCATCTCTACAGGATACTTGTCGCATCATCCGTCTAGCTTGCGTGTTTCGACGTACTCACAGGGTGGTGCATGAATAGCACCACAGGGAACACCTCGGAAGAGGATTAAAACCGCTCGTCATATTCCCGGATTGTTGCACTACGTGTTGGTCGACCCTGGGACCCTGGAAGTTCAAAAAAAACGTGGGATCCGTCGTATATCGCAACCTCGCGCCGAATCCACCGTCGGATCGCTCGTCGTCCCCATCACCAACGTACAGGCCCCCTCGGCTGCCGTTCAAGCTTCCCACAACGTCGTTTCGGCGCCACTGAATGATGGGCTACCAGCACCGCGTTCGTCCCAGAGTCAACGACCGCCATTTACTATCGAGAGAACAACGTACAGGTAAAGTACTGTGTGAACATGCTAATCGGCCGACGTTGGATGCATTCTCAGCCGTCGATCCAACGACTCGCATGGTCGAGCTCGTGTTCAACTTGAACAGAACCATATCCGAAGAATTTGACCTCACGTTTCCCGCCGAATCGATCGGAAATGTGGCGTAGAACGTGTGCGGTCTTTGCTATATGGCGCCTCCGCGTGAACGTTCCTCCCTATGTACAAGCGCCATGCACTCACCGTCGTATTCCCGATCCCGGACGTGTCCTTGAGGACATCGTACACTATGTTGTCCAATAACCCCAAGACGGTCATCCCCGCCAACCCGGGCATCAGCTTCGCGACCACACCCGCGCCCGCCCGGTCCGTGCATTCGTCAAAGGACGGTGGTTGTTCGCGCGTGGCAAGCGAGATGCCGTCCTCATCATGCACAGCCCTCGTCAGATCTATATCCCCCCTAATGCAGTACTGGAACCCCCTACAGCCTGGATCTGACTTTCTGGTCCCATGTCCCCACCGACACCGGCATTGGCATTGGCATTGGCACTAGCAAACCCAGGCATGGGGAGCGCAGTCGCGGCCGACGCACTCGCCGTCTCGTTTAACGACTGCAAACCGAGTATCATGGACATCGCCACCTTGGGTAGCCCGCCGAGGTAGAGCGTCACGAGGGCGCTGCCCAGCTCATCGAGAGGACGTGCGTTGTCGTGAGGCTTTGGCGGCGGGACAGGTTACGCCGGAGCACGAGGCGCTGCGTGCACAGGACCAGAATCGCTGCGTAGTCCCGTGGGGGATGCAACCGGTACGATGGTCGCGAACGCGTGAGGGCTTCGTGCCTTGGTAGGTGGAGAGCGGACGTACGGTGGTGAGGGACTGCATGGTCATCGTGATCGCCGTGCAAGCGATGATGCTCTTCGTCCCGAGCAGGAGGACCGACCTGAGGGACGTACAGCGCCAAGAAGATCATGTGCAAGAGGGCCAGAAATCCGTAGAGAAAGAAGCACGTCACGAATGCCCGCGTCGGCCGGCGTGCTTTCAGCTTCAGGGGGCGGGGAAACCGCACCGCGACGACAGTCGATGCGAGGGGCGCGACCTTGCGCTATGGGCCGGTGATACGCCGTCCAACCTTCAAGGATCGAGGAACGGAAGGCGGACAGCGGGGTTGACCTCGACCTTTATGCCGTCGTCGACACCGAGGTGCGGTACCACGTTTCCACTCTGCAAGAACGCAAACTACGCCGGAGACAGGTATCCCTCTCCTTGTTCAAGATCCGCACCGCTTTCGGACATCCGACTCTGTCACCGTGACAGACCAACGCGAAGCACGAGCGAGGCAGAATTTGACTTGGCAAGAATAAATGGAGGTCAACATGGGGCCTCCCAGACGGAAGCAGATGGCATGATCCCTTCCGTTGTCATCGTGGGCGTGCCCGGGCTACATCAAAGTACACACGAGGACGGCGCTGAGAACATGACCTTATGGGCCTGATCTGGAGGACCCGCCGTGTCATTGGAATGAAAGGGATGCTTGAAACTTGTAATCTATCAAGAGGTCCAGGCTTAATCATGGGGCAATGCTCGAGGCAGAGTCCAGAACATGGTCGGCGTGTAATGACCGTGAACACTAGAAATGGAACCATGTCACAAGGTGTCAGTGCGTTGTTGGCCTGGCGGCAGGAGTTCCGGACCTCCGGCCGTCCACTACAACAAGCCCCTTGGTCACACAAGACTAAAGACTAATCATATTGATACACTCACATCGAGATGATACCGATGGTGATGGTCACTCCATGATGGAGGTGGTGCGAATGCGGCTTCATCAGGTTGCCAACCGGCAAAGCTCGCATGCCACGAGTGATTGGTCCCATAACAAGTTGTCGTCTGGACCACAAGTCCGTTGAATACTGACACCGCGGTCGAACGCACGCCACCAGCAGGCACAGGAGTACAGCCAAGCCTAGGTGACCCACCGAAACCCAAACGCAAGTCCAAAATCAAGACATGATTCCAGTCCAACATGAATTCATCAGGACAAGGGGCCCGTGCCTCCTTCGCAAGCATTGGAGAGCGCCCCTGCCCTTTGGCAAATTAATTTGACGCTTTGTTTTTCGCCCACCTGATGCCATCCCCATCTAACTTCCAGCTGCGGTCGTGATCATCAGTGCCCTGGAAACACACTCACCGCCCCCACCACACATACAGCCACTCGATTGCCTGAACCTCGATATGGGCACGGTCACGACAAGCCTCCCTTCGTCTCGTATTATCCACCGACGAAAATTGCACGCACGACACAAAGCAGGCACACCTCCAATTCCTCGCCCGCAATGCACGAGCGTACACCATCGAGGATGGGAGGGGTGAGTGAAGATGAAATGTTGCGCCGTGGGGGAGTCCAAAGACGTAAGAAGTCAGATGTGTCCCTCATTGAATCCATCGTTGCCCTCTGTTGACGCCCTCCCGCACTCTGTCAGACCAATAGATCGAGTTGCTGAGGTCGCTCAACAGCAGTGGCATATTGGGGTGGCCATTAGGCACGAGTCGGAGCACCCCCGAGCACCGAAATCGTAAAAAAAACATCGCCATCCTGTTATGTCCACTAATTGTTCAATGTCAACTCTGGTACGAACTGGGATCGGAAATGATGCTAGGGCCCTAGGAGAAACTTAAGGAGGGATGGAAAGCAAAAAGAGACGAGATTACCATAAACCTGTTGTTCTGGACAAAAGAAGTTGCTTAGGGGAAGTATTCAACTGATGATGGATGGACGGGTGCGGGTTCCATTGCGCTTGGATGGGGTTAGGGTTGACATTATCGCAGTCTCGCAGAATGATGGCGGTAGGTAGGCCATCTGAGTGGGCAACGTTGGTCTTCTGAGATACAGAAGAGGTCAGAATCTTGTCAGCCGGGACGTTTACACGACGAAATATGCACTGTACAGCTGAACATTCCGTGGTGGAGCGAATCGAGGTGTTGTAGTACAGTGTGGTGTCGGGTGGGGAAGATCGACTACGCACTTGTCATCTCACACTTGAGCTGGATGGATGTCTACCAGTTGACTGGTGCGATTTCTCACGTCTCCGAGCAGTGTCGCCGCACCTTGTATTTTTCGCTCGCACCGTCATGAAGTCAGAGATAAACCTTCTACAAATGCGACCAAACAGACGCCGCGGGACTGCGAAAAGGTTGGTGGAGAAATCGACGCAAACGTCAGCCCGGCGACATGCTGAACATTTCGAACTTCGAGGCTATTCAAACGCGGTTCCTGGCATCTCCCCTAGCAAGAGCCGCACCAAAACCCGATGGGTTCCTACTAACATTGAATTCAGATGCAATCCTTGGTCGTGTGCTCCCACGGAGAAAAGTACGTATCAAGCTAATTATAGGGCGTGGATACAGCGGATGGGCGCCAGTTTCTCTGTGTGCTTCTTGAGTAGCTCTCGCCAAACCGCCAAGTGGCCTGGAAGTATCTGGCCAATTATCAACATCCCTACCTCGCTTACGAGACTCAACACCATGTCATCTAACCAGTCTGAAACATCGCCGCCGTCACTACTCTTGATATCGAGTACTGGAGCTTGGCCAATTATACACTGACTCCAGACTGACGCTCTTGGCTAGCTCTTGCTGTAAACCTCAACCATCAATCCCGGAAGAAAGTTGAATCTATTACTCTGAAAGTGGGCAGAGCAAAGAGAAAGATTCGTCAAGTGGTTTCTCCGGGTCACGGTCACGAGGAAAGATTTGATCCGCCCCTGTAAGATCTCACACGGGCGCGGTGTGGCACATATGCTGATCGATTCCTTGCAGAGAGGTGTTATTCAATGAATGTTTTTCCGTATCCGTGCATTTTCGCAAGACTTTTCCGAGTCGTGGCGCCGTGACCTTTTCTGTACACCCGCAAGAAATTCTGTCTGGAGCGAAGGAAAAAGAAGGGCAACAGTGTAAGTTAATTTTATTTATATATGTTGCATTCTGCTGATGCACTGATAGTGTTCCGCAAGGCCGATAGGAAGGTTGAATTGGTCGTTTGTATACACTCGGTCTGTTCTTTGATCTGTCTTCAATATCTATTCCGAGCATGCTTGGCAGCTTCCCTCGACTGTCAGCGAAACCGTGGCATCTTGTTCCCGGCAAGTTTGAGCAGATTCTGATGTACTTGTCATCTCATCGACACTTTCAGGTTCCGCGTTCTGATCATTGGAAAGGTGCTGAGGCCAAGGATAGTTGAGTCTAAAACTGACCTCTCGTTGTCACAGTCCGGTGTCGGAAAATCTTCGTTGATAAATAGAGTGTTCGGTGTTGCCGGCGTGGTGGTTACTTCATCCCTGATCAACACCATGTCGAATGTTAACGATTTGATACAGGGTGTTTCCGACACCACGCGCGGTGGGGCAAGTATTGACCAAGAATATGTCGCATCTGACAACGAGCGCTTTGTTGTCCATGATAGTTGTGGTTTCGAAGCTGCCGACCAAAAGAACCTGAGGGCTGCTCGCGATTTCATTTCGCGTCGAAGACGCATGCGAGACTTGAGAGATCAACTGCACGCCGTTTGGTAAGCATTTTCATATTGGTGAAAGATCTAGCTAAGCAGATGATGTAGGCTTTGCCTGGCAATACCTTTTGCTGGCGCTCGCCTCATAGAAGCTGGTGTGGAGGACTTTCTGAAGAACAGGAGGGAAATTCTGGGCAATAGTGAGTTCAGGAAATGATACTCGTTCTTCTGCACTAATGCATCTGCGAATTCATCTTGTAGTTCCACTTGTTGTAGTTTTCACCAAGCTCGATTTACTTGTCAACACGTTGGATACGGAAGCTCTGAAGAGTGGCGAAACGTTGGACGATCTCGCTTTGAAAGAACACGAATTGGAATCACTAGAAAGGCTCTGCTTACGGCCTGTCAGAGCGGCAGCCGGAGCTGACGGTCTATTGCATGTCGCTGTTTCTAGTGCGTCGGAACAACATTCCCGTCGTTTTTCTAATATAATAATGACGACAGCCACGGCGGAATATGAAGAGAGCCTCGCTGCACTCGTCGACGTGACGACGAAGAATATCCAAAAATATATCAAAGATGAAGCAGCACACTACATCGCTACGATCGCGCAGCGAGTGAACATCTCCCTTAAAGTCGCATTGACTATATCGTACGTATCTTTGTTGTCTACTTTTCTTTTTCCGACTTCCTCTGACCTGTTCTGTTTCAGCGTCGGAGAAAAGAGTGAGTTTTGGCCAAACGGATGCCCCGGTTGCTGAGGATGGCCGCAGGATACTGGAAGGCGCTTACTGCAAGCCCTAATTTTCGAAATCATTCGATTAAAGCAAGTTTGCATGTGATCCATAAAGATATCATCATGGTGTGGAATTTCAACAATCCCGATAACGTAGGGTGTCTGTCTTCGTTTTGGTTCCGGCGGGGCTTTGACGATAACTTTAATCATCGCATGAAGAGCCTTCAAAAGGATAGCTTCAAAGAAGGCTTGCTTACTACACCGAATCTCACAGTTAGGGAGATCGAAGACATCCGGAAAACCGCGTAAGTAATTGTATTCCCCCTCCGATGGCAGACGAATATTCGTTCATTCGTATCCCACAGGCAAACCAGCTTCACTGTTGTCGCCGCGCTTGTGACAATCATTGCAGGCGTAGCAGGAACGGGGGGTACCGCCCTACCTATCATTGTTCCGATTGCTGGGGTAGCGGTCTTAGGAAAGTTGGCTCATAATCTATACAGAGCTTCGTAAGTGCCTATTGGCCCTTCATTCACCGAAGGTACTGAGATGACGATGGATTGTTGCAGCCAGGACGTCGTGAGACAGTTCATGGCCTACATTGTGGACTTGACGTGCGTCATGCAAATCATTTTCCTCCTGGCATCGACCGGGAACGGCGTGGTGAACGCTGAAGTGGTCGCAATAGCGATGCGGGCTTACGAAGAAACGCATAGGTGTAACGTTCATACTGACATCAACGATTTTAGCGTGAACTTTGCAGTGGCGCCAGGAAAACGCGACCACGTATTGGACAAAATCAAAGAGCTGATAAAAAGCCATAGCATTGGGGATGAGGAACTTTCAAACTTGAGGAGGCAGTTGCAAGTATCCTCAGGTTCTCGATGAACGACCCGGATGAGGCCGATGTTTGTGTTGGCTGATGGAAAGGACGGAAAATCTGTTTTAAACAGATGTACAGATACTGTACCATAGTTGCATCGTCTAATTGTGGCGAACTATAATAACTGCTGTCGTTCGGGGCTCTTTGGAAGTCGCTCTGTAGACGCGATGACAAAGGCTGTATTTTGTTGTAAATACTGTATTTACGAACAAAGGGAAGGAGGAGGTGAGCTAAGGAACGGAAGGGGAATGGGCGAAGCGCGGAGCGCTTCCGACCCGGAACGGAAACCGACCTGCCGGGTGGGGTGTGAGCTGCGATCCCGAATTTTAGGAGTGAACGACGACGCGAGAAGCGGAGCGACGCACCCGGC
>JBBPKY010000736.1:0-14605 GCA_038089495.1 Xerocomellus dryophilus
GCATGACAAAGTCTACTTTCAGATAAAAAAAGAATCATGATGATCGGACCACGGGAAGGGTGGCCAAATCACAAAACAAAACCATCAAACCAATGCCCCCATTGGCCAGGGGTGCCAGACAATAGGAGGACGCCGATAATGAAGGAGTAACCCTCCTCCCTCCATCCCTCTTTGTTAATCTCATAGACACCGACCTCTCCCGCCACATTGTGTCGGCATCATCCAACGACTCCCTTGTCACCCAGACCCTGCAGTCGTTACACAAAAATATTCCTGCCACCCTTTTCTCCCGCCTCGCTGACTGGAAGATGGAAGGCGGCGTCCTCACCTACAAAGGCCGCGTCTACATTCCCCCTGATGATTCACTTCGCCATTCCATCCTCCAACGCTGTCACGACCATGCAACTGCCGGTCATCCCGGCTTCCTAAAAACCCGTCAACTCGTCGCCGCCGAGTTCTGGTGGCCCGGCCTTGCTACTTATGTCCGACAGTATGTCGAAGGCTGTGTTATATGCCAGCAAAACAAAGTAAACACACTCCCTACAGTTCCCCCGATCACCCCCATCAAATCCATCACAACTCGCCCCTTCCAACAAATTTCCTGCGATCTTATCACCGACCTCCCTGTCTCCGCTGACTTCGATTCCTTATTGGTCGTGGTAGACCATGGGCTTATGAAGGGGGTAATCCTTTGCCCCACCAAGAAAACTATCACCGCCGAAGGAGTAGCCGCTCTTTTCTTCCACAAAGTCTACCTTCGCTTTGGACTTTTCGACAAAGTCATCTCTGATCGTGGTCCTCAGTTCGCCTCTGCCTTCGCTCGGGAGCTTGGAAAACTCCTGAAGTACGATCTCTCCTTTTCCACCGCGTACCATCCCCAGTCCAACGGAGAGACTGAACGTGTTAACCAGGAAGTGGAGACTTATCTCCACATCTTCTGTGGCGCGAACCCCACCTCATGGTCTGACTCCATCTCCCACGCCGAATTCGCCCACAATCACCGCACCCATTCTGTCACGAACCAATCTCCGTTCTATCTCATGATGGGATATGAACCCCGTGCCCTTCCCTCGGTAATAGCCGATACTTCCATTCCCGCAGTAGAAGCCCACCTTAACTCCCTCTCCACCGCACGCAATGAGGCTCTCACCGCTCATGAACTCGCTCGCCAAGTCATGTCTTCCTGTTCCCGCTGAGGTTTCAAACTCTTCGCCAAAGGAGACAAAGTCTGGCTCGAAGCCAGAAACTTGAAATGCCTCGTATCCAACCCCAAGTTCGCCCCGAAGCGCGAAGGACCCTTTACCATCACGAAAGTCTTATCTCCCATTGTGTATCAACTCCGCCTCCCGAACACCTGGAAGATCCACCCGGTCTTCCATGCTTCCCTTCTATTCCCGTATAAAGAAAACACTGTCCATGGGAAGAATTTCCCTGCGCCACCTCCTGATCTTATCAATGGAGAAGAAGAATACGAAGTCGAGAAGATCATACGCCACCGGGAATCCCTGAAATCCCGTTCCTTCCTGATCCGATGGAAGGGATACTCCGCCGAAGAAGACTCCTGGGTCCCTGAGTGGAACTTGAAACATGCAAAGACCGCTCTTGCTTCATATAAGAAGCTCCACCCATCCGCGTTCCCTTTACCACCCAACTCTCGCTGAAACTACCATGTCCCCCAATGCCACCTCTACCGTCTCTTCCATCTCTACAGTTTCGTCTATCCATGATACTATTGTTGACGACATTTCTCGTCCTTCGTCTACAGAACCCCAAGCAGGATGGGGATCCTCTCCCACTCCTGGACCTGACAGTTTTCCTCCTGTGTCTCTGGCTACAATTACTTCTCCTATTCATTCCGTGACCGTTCCCCTCTACGCCAACCGCCTCCGCGATGACTTCCCTGACTCCCCTGACATTCTCCGTCTCTCCAACTACCTTCAAGACTCGTCTTTCTCCATTGCCATCGACTCTTTCCTCGACATGGGTTCCCCTCTCTTTGCCCTACGCCGTGCTTTCTTAAAGAACTCTACCCTCCGACTCCTAGCCACCAACTTCATGAATTCCCCCCTCCAGTCTATGCACTTCCGCCTCATCCGGGACGTCTATCGCGACATTGAAGGATCCCTCCTTATGACGATGTACCAGCTTGGAATGCTGGAGTTTTTAGATGACATTGACCGCTATATGCGAGAACTAGCCCAACGCCACTCTCCTGACTCCTCCATCTCTTTCCTTACCGCCCCATCCACGAATACCTCCTACGTCACCACTCCCTCCTCTAGGACGTCATCGTCCATCTCTGCTTCTTCATCTCCCCTTGACACCGAAGAGGAGGCTGTATACCAACAAATTGAATCTTGGTGGACCGGTGGCCATGAGATGGTACCACTTCCCTGTACTCACCCTCGTTATAACCAGGCCTGCTTTTCTTGCCACCGCCTTGGCCACATGCGCCCCGACTGCCCAGTCTATCAATACCCCACATGTCTAAGGTGGCAACTGGGACACGCGCAACAACAGTGCCCCCTTCGTCATCGTCCCCCTCCACCGTCTCCTTCCACATCGTCCCCTTCATCTTCTCGTTGCTCCTCCGGATCCTCCGGACGCTCCTAACCCCAATCTTCATCTTTCCGACGTCCTGCCGGAACTACTAGGCGTTTCCCTATGCCTATCCCTCCTCCTCGTCGTTCTCACTCCCCATATCCTCGCCCCACTCGCCGCCCCTCCGTTTGCGAACAGTCCCCCGTCTCCGATGTGTACGAGGACGACAATGCTTTAGGGTGGGACCAGTTCCCCAGTGAGGCCCAAAGCAACATGTGTGATTCCCCTTGTGGGTCAGTCCGTGGCTACTAGAAGTCATCCTACGTCGTTGTCTTGGATCTAGTAGGGGGGTAATGTTACGATTTCTTTTGTTTTTCCTTTTTTGTCGAAGTTCTCTCTCTTCCGTTCTAGAACCTTCTCCCCGTTCCTACGGAACGCCCTCTGCCTAAACGCAACTTCTCTTTTACACGTTGCGCATGGCTACCTTTATCCCGTCTCCACTTACTATCCACGGACGTCTATTTCCGTTCATGCGCAACGTTATGCAGCTTCTTCCCTTCTATCGTACGAGCCAAGCCCTTCCTCTTATATCCGTCTTAGCTATTCCGCTACGAACACTGCTTGGTCTGTGCGCCATGTCTCCATGTATTTAAACAGACGACTCGCTACCTGTATTTCTTAACTTCGACCTGCTCAATATACCTTGAAGCAGCCTGCCGGATTTCTCTAAAGTCTCTGCCTTACTTCTGAGTAGGCGCTCTTGTCTTACCGCGTTCGCTGCAACGTCCCTTGCAGCTCCCTTGGTCTGTGGAAGTCCCAGACACTCTTGTCCCTCTGAAGGATACCACCTCAGAGTTCTCGCTCTTGTCGTCGAAGGATAACCCTCGACTCTCTATGTTTGTCGAAGCATTCCTTCGACTCCTTTGTCCTTTGTCTTTGTCTTCGCCTCTTGAGCCTACGTTAGTCCCTACCCAGGCCTAGCGTAACAATATGTCTGCATTTGAGGACATGGTTGATTGCCTATGTCATGACACATCTGCTGCTCTAGCTTGCTTGCATAGCCTGACCACATCCTTTCAGCATGCAGTAGATCAACTGTGTACACCACCTACATCTCCCCGTGATCCTCCATTGCCTCTGGCCTCTCCAGTGTCATCTTTCTATGACCTTATAGATCATCTTTACAAAGATCCCCCATGCTCTCCACAACCCAGCCCTTCTTCTCTGCGATCATCCAGTTTTCCTCATGATTCCTTTCTTAACATGGTAGAGGAGCTCAGTCAAGCAACCTCTGAATGCACGGTATCTAAAAGCCCACTATCTTCATCTGCCTTCCTGGACCTGGTGCGACACTACTCTGAACTGTATGAAGTGACCCATGGTGCTGATGATGATGTGGGGAGCTCTGGCATGGAGGGTAGCAGCTTTGCATCTGATCAAGACCAGGAACTTGCAAGTCCACACTTGTGTGAGAAAGATAAGGGCCAGAGTCAGTTACCCATATCAAGAGAACACATTGCAAGTTGAGAATCCAAATGTTCCTATCCTCCTTGTGAATACTACTGATCAAGTGCTAGGGTGTGCCATGGCTCGCCCATCCATGTGGGCTAATGTTTACCAGACCATACCAACTTTACGGTCTGGGATCTGGGTAGATGGACTTCTTTTGGACTTCTATCTCATGTCCACCTGGTATGCAGCCATGGGCAGGACTTGCGTTGCCTTTGCAGACATCATGTCCACAAAGCTAGCAGAGGGTGCACTGTACAGCAACGAGCTGCCTACAGTCGAAAATGTCCAGCTGTTTCAGAGCAGATATTTCATTGATCCTCAATCACCCGACTCCTCTTGGCCTGTGGGGTTCATAGTCTTCAACCACCAGCACTACTTCACTGTGATCTTTGACTATGCATCTTCCATTGCATATGTACTGTATTAGGAAAGCAATTAGCTGATGACTGCGAGGAGTTCCATCAAGAGCATGATGACTGGAACATGTGGATGGGTCCCATGTACTGGAACAGGGTGGCAGTACTTCATGGCATTGATCCAGGAGACACTCAAGAGGTCATGGTGGTGACGCACAACTGGCCTCAAAATGGACGGGATTGTGGTCCATCACATGCTTCCTGTTAAAGCACCTCATGGACTCTGGGTTGGGTACTGGAAATGGGGACATACACTTCCCTCCCATACCATGCAGACATAAACTGTGACTGAGAATGCTGGGTGCTGTCCGAGAGGCATGCAGAACCTCCTGGGAAGATTACAATCTTCTTACTTCCTCCAACCTGCCATGGGATGACATCTGGACTGCTTGGGATGATACTGGCTTTGTTGAAGACGGGGACCTGGCTGCTTTGGAGAATGAGGCTTTCAGAGAGCAATATTCCCCTGTGGTACAAGACCTGAACATTGCCTCCGCTAACTGTGCGATTTGCCAGAGGTCTCTATGGGCTGCTCAATCGGAAATAAATGAAGATGGCCCACCAGAAATATGTGCCAACGATGAACCACCTATCAATATCGAGGAGGACAAGATCATGATTCAACAGGAGACCTCCACCAAGGCCAAGTGCCTGCGACAGCTTTTTAGACTCCATCCTGACGCCAAGCGTTCCAGATGTAGGGACTTGCTCCCACCACATCCTGTCAGGGGAAGGTTACAACAGGAGGACCAGAATGATCGAAAACATGTCACAGACTGGTCAGAAGGCACCATGTTTCGCTTTTCCCGACCTACACCACCCATGGCCCTTCCTGTATACAAAGGCCGCAGATGGCTGCCCTTTGACAGTCGGTTTGATGACTATGAGGGTGCACCAGTGTATGAGAGCATGCAATCCTATCACAACCCATATGAATTTGTTGTGGAGCCCTACTATCGGCAGGGAATATGGACCATGTTTCATGACTATGGATGGAGACTCCGATCCAGTTTCCATCAGATGTTCTATCTAGGGGATCCCATCAATGTTCTTGATCATGTCCTCATGGTGGGAGTGACTGAAAATTACAATCCATCTCAGCAGATCTCTGACCATATGACTGGTAAGATAATCTGGCTACATTAGCATGCAGTGTGACTGACCTACATGGCCAAGGAAAATACTCCTTGAGGTGCAATACAACATTGTTCTCACAAAACACACAGGATCAGGTTCACGTGCTTGATGGCTCTGTCTATGGCGCTGCAGAGATGCTGGAATTGGGTGCAGTTGATTCCACAGAGTCGTTCAATGCCTTTGTCAGAGGTTGGACAGAACAGGGATATATTACTGTCGACTTGGAACGGGATCACGTCCCACTGTGTCCATAGATATTGACAGTCTGGTCTGGGTCACCCCAAAACTACATTTTCAGAAGGCAATGTGTATCTTCCTTGGTCCTGTCTTGGACAGAGAGGCTCCCATCAAAAAGCACAACCATGTGTATGTCGAGATCACCGTCCCACAGTCCGAAGAGGATGCAACTTGCCCAGGGGAGTGCACAGAGTGGTGGTCCTTGCCTTTTGCTCTCAGTGCCATTTCCACACACCACCTTCGGCACCATCGGTGGTGGATCTGGGAGTCTGAATGTTTATATCTTCTTCCCTAGGATGATTCACCACAACACACTCTCTGGAAGGCGAGGAGGATCCAAAGAAGCTGACGATGTTTGGATCCTTCTTTTTCGTGGTTGAGACCAAGGGAATCAAGCTATGGACCACACCATCTGCCAATGAGAAAAATCCCATTCAATCTCTGATATCTGAATTTCCTGCTTTGGACTGGGACCATATCACCAACCGACGAAACGGCAAACTGGTCATTGATCTTGGATTACCCTTTCACCCCATAGAAGAAGAACCCCTGGTTGGCCTGTGGAAATTGGAGCAGCTTGAGGCCTCTTTTGGTGCATCTGGGTTCGCACATGGCAACATTCATCATACATGCACATTAGGACGATATGGAGGCCTCCAAGCAGAAATGAATCAGGAGAGAGCTCGACAGACTCACATCTGTTTCAGGAGTGCATATAACCTTGCCTATGAAGTGGTCCGCCCCAACGACAACACCCCCACCTTTGTGATGGACAGTGATGCCTATGCATGCAATCCATGGTTCATGAAGGAGTGTAACCTTGCCATCGAGATGTATGAGGGAAAGGCCAAAGAGCGCTCCTATGGCATCCGTGATGAATACCACTTGAGTGGTTTTGCAGCAGTAGAGGTATTGAACAACCTGAAAGCCCTGGTGAGTCCCCTTCAGCTAACCTATATTAGCCCCAACTGAGGTCACTGTAGACTAACCGCTATCTGGAGTCTCAGCCCATGCTCTGGATACCTTCTACAACTTGGTTTGACTTCCTTGCCAGGAGGTTTAGGGAACTGCAATGAATGCAGATCAGTCTACGATGCATCGAACCACCCAACATGGGAGTGCTCACTGGTATCATCTGCAACATGATTCGCAGCATCAGCAGCACACCTATTATATTAGACTTTCATGTGTGCGAGTCCATGGCCTTCCTTCGATTCTCACAGATGTGCAAACGGTATGGAATGTTTTTTCTCCCTGACCTTGAGCTAGAACATATTTCATGTCTGCCAGGAGTACAGGCTTTGGATGATGCTGAGGTCATGTGATTGGTTGGTGGAAAGAGTGGAGATCGTTGCACCACATCTAAGCAGCTATGGCCAGTACAACCTTCATCAAGCGAGCAAGGCATGTTTCCTATAGGAGAGAGGCCGACCTGGCAGGCTGTCATCAAAGCCATCACAGATCTGCCCTGGGAATTGATGTGAGCCTGGAGATGGGACTCACGTTTCACCCACGTGGAGCTTATCATTGGAAAGCTATTCACTGACTTTACCTGTCAGATGTGGCTACTTCTGAACAAGCACTGGTTGTCAGATCCTAGTGATGTTCCATCTCCGACTTGTCTTGAGGAAGCCATGGGGTACTGGACTGTGGAGAAGGTTTACAGGACCGTGACATCCTGCACATTTGAGGCTTGCAATGCAACCTGCCTGGAGCCTTGCCTTGTGGACGGCCACATGTGTCCTTTGCATGTCATATCTCCATCTTCTTCCCTCTTCCAGAACAACCATTGCATCCACAATCTCCATGGAAGCTGTTTTGCAACATGCCTGGATATTTATGGCAGTTCCATGAGCTGATGAGGGTTTGTGGTAAGTGTTACGCGAGACGTACCAACTGGAAGTCGAGCGTACAAAGGATGTCTCGACGGAGGTACTCACGGAGAGACACAACGTCGTCAAGACAGAACACTAGTGGGGATCGAGGTCTGGGTCAAAGACTTAAGCAATCGGCCTAAGGATTCCAGGAAGTACGCTTGTATTGCGCAGATCGAGAATGGTTCTACAATACAAGGCAGCAAGGTATATATACTGAGAGACACGTAAGCGTAGAAGGTTGTGGAAATCGATGGAAACGACGCGTAAGCGTAGAACTCTCAAGAATGTGACGGAAATGATGAGTAAGGAGACACGTGATTAGTATGAGAGAACTAATCAGAGGAGAGACGCTGTCCATAAGAGAAAGGTAAAGAGAAGTACCTCTTCCGGTAGTAAAAGGTAACGGCGTGAGGTAATCACAGAATAGTGAGGGAAATAGTACTCCCATCGAAGAGAAGAAGACTATGAGTCCAATGAAGAGAAAACATACCCGGCCCAGAGGGTACGCGACGAAGGAACGAAAGTAGGAAGACACGAGTATGAAGGAGGAAAATTGTAACAGTAAGCAAGAGCGCTTTGACGTCACAGATAGGCTGGGAGAGATTTTTCCAACCTACAATGTCTTCCAACCTCAGTATCTACCTCGAAGAAGGTCATTGGAAAGCCCTGGGTCATCGACAAGCAAGGAAAGATGCGATTTTCAACAAACCCAATGTTCTACAAAATCATGCGTCTTTCCAAGACTGGTGTCCCCATCCAACGCAGAGCAGGACCTCGGGCCATTAAACCCACTCAGGAGTTCTCCTTGGACATGTATCGCTCTGCTGGATATGACGAGCTTGTGGCAAAGCGAAGCCTGTATCCAGAATGATCCAAACTGCGGCATGCTAGGGAGCGAAAGTCTACAAAGGGAAAAAGAGCTAGGAAACCTCCCCCACCAAGGAAGAATGTGATGCCTGCCCAGGAGGAACAGAGACACAATTCACACAAGACACCTGTGGCTGAAAATAAAGCCCTGATGTGAGAGCAATGTGGCAATGCAGATGAAGATGCATCAACGGAGGGTGCCAATGGGAGCGAAGCAATAAGTATGAATGTTGGCAAGGTATCCATGAGGGATGCTATTGGACATAATGAAGGAGATGTGATCATGAGAGATCCTGGGACTGATGAAGAGGTGTGCCGCATGAATATATACATCGAGAAGAAGAAGGAGGAGGAGGAGGAGAACAGTTATCAAAGTGATCCAGGTTGTGATTCTCAAACGAATTCAGATGATGTCATCTGTGAGGATTGACAACACCTGCTGTACTTGCCAAACTTCACTGATGGTAGCATACCTTGTGACCTATAGATCCACCGAACTTGCAGAACCTCACCAGAGTGTACATGTTCCTGGGTGCAGTCCATAGATGTATTCCCCCAGTTGGCATAGGTCCACCAAACATGCTGAACCTTATTGGGGGAGTGTCTCCGAAGCAGCCAGTAGACCATGTACACATTGCTGGCTAACATCCATAAAGATATGCCAAACCTGCCGAACCAGATGGGAGGCATTGCCCATTGCCCAAGGAATCCTATAGATCTGCTGAACCTGCTGAACCTCTTGAAACTCTTTGGGGGAGTGCATCCCAAGCAGCCAGTAGATCATAGACATGCTGCTTGCTATAGTCCGTAGATGTGCCGAACCTGCCAAACCCCATTGCATACATTCCCCCAGTCACGATCCGCCGAACCTGACGAACCCAATGGGGGGAGTGCTTCCCAAGCTTACAGTAGACCATGTACATGTTCCTAGGTACATTCCATAGATGTTCCGAACCTGCCGAACCCAATTGGATACATTCCCCAACTCAGCCCATAGATCTGTTGAACCCACCGAACACGATTGGAGACATTCCCCCTATCAGCCAATAGATTCTCCGAACCTGCCGAACCCAATGGGGGGAGTGCTTGCCAAGCTTCCGGTAGACCATGGACATGTTCCTGGCTATATCCCATAGATCTGCTGAACCCGCCGAACACAATTGGAGACATTCCCCCCATCAGCCAATAGATCCACCGGGCCTGCCGGACCCAATGGGGGGGGGGTGAAGGTTTGCTGAACCTGCCAACCCCGATTGGAGGCATTCCTCCCATCTGCCAATAAATCCGAATATGCCAAACCTTACTTGGAAAGTGGTGCTGAACCCCACCAATGAAGCTCCAAAATCAGCCTGTAGAACATGTACACCGTTACTAGAATCTCTTATCCTTTCCTACCCTGTCATTTCTATGAATATCAATTCACACACCATATTCAGATGAATGGGAGTTGTGTTCCCAACACCCCAATAGCCATGACAACTCCATATTAACTCATTGGAAACCTTTGCCAATTTTTACATTTACATCATCTAATAGTATCCTCTCCACCTCTCACATGTTGCAGAAATATCAATTCAATTCATAGATGCACTATGATTGGTGAGTGGTGAATCCACAACACCACAATAGCCCTGGAACCCCCTTTCAACGATATTCAGAGTATTGGCTAATTTCTATGTGACTAAAATACTAACCTCTGCTCTCCTCAACCTTTCTATGAATATCAATTTATACACTGCATCTGAAAGTCGTGTTCCTACTCTGGAAATACTCAATCACAATTTAGAAGCTTTAGTCAATATTGTAATACCCATGATTACCATCTCCCTCTCCCAAAGAATTCCTTTCTCCCCCTCCCTCTCTTTCTCAAAACATTAATTCAGAGACTGGGCTCTGATGGGCAAGAGTTGTGTTTCCAATACTATAGTAAATCATACAACATCCTACCACAATATTCAAAGCTTTTGCTGTATTTATATGACATCCAGACTGTCTTCCTATTTTCATCACTCTCCTGGAATATCGATTTGCAGAACAGACTCTGATGAGCGAAAAGAGTATTCCCTACACTCCTGTAACTATTGTAACACACTACCACAACATCCATAGCCTTTTCTGAATTATATGACATCCAGAATTGCCTTCTCTCCCTCTGTCTCTTTTTCAGAATATCAATTCATAGACTGGACTTTGCCAGGTGTGAGTTATATTCCCAACACTCTGGTAAGTATGGTAACAGCCTACGATAACATTCAAAGCTTTTGCTAATTTTTGGAAACATCTGAGACTACCTTCTTCTCCTCCTCCACGACCCTAAGACCAGTTTATTAACATTCAAAGTGTACCTTACACAAGGTGGGAATAAAGGTGGGAATAATGTGTATGGGGGTTTTCAAGGTGTGGAAATCCATCTTTGGAGCACCAGCTATTTATTTTATTTAAATACATAGTGATTGTCTGATATATACTCATATTCCTCTCACTAGCAATATCAATTCAGGAATGCATCTGAGACACATTTCATTGATGGTCCCATATATGCAAACATGTTAGGAATATACACCCATCATTTCTGATGTACTGGCTATTTGTCCTCCTCCTATGCTATAACCTGGAAATATCAATTCATAGACCGGACTCCGCTGGGTGTTAAGTGCATTCCCTACACTCCTCTAGCTCTGGGAACACCCTCCCACAACATTCAAGGCTGATGCTAATTTTTATGCTACCCAGGACTACCTTCTCCTCCTCCCTGCCATACCAAGATAGCATTGTTAATTCAAAAATGACCTTACATAAGATGAAAAAGATGTTGATGAAGGTTTTCAAGGTGTGGGAATCCATTAGAACCATCCATGGAACCATCTGGGATTCTCTTAATGGTGTATTTCATGAATGAAATCTATTATGTTGCTTCTCCTTAATCTTGATGTAGAAATTGTTCCCAGCCACCAAATCTCTTCAAACCTTTTGTAGATGCTTTGTAAGCATCTGAACAATGGTCTTACATCATATCCAACCCCCCGAAATGGTTTAGAGTTTTAATATTTAACTCCCATATGAGTATATAGAACACCAGAGTCAGAAAACTTGTCGAAAAACAACATGAACTCCACATCAAGGATGGCTCCCCCTCTACAATTAGCATTGATCACCAGACCGTCACAACCATTCCATCGCAGTACCTTGAACACATCAAACACTTTCTCTACCGCGAGGATTGCCTGTGCCTTGTGTTACGCCTGCACAATGAGATACAGCTCCCCACCCCGCTGTGCAGGACCCTCCAGATGGTCCTCTGCTACATGGATGAAATATTCAATCGCTTTGCCGCAGAGGTCAGAGAGGAGGTCAATTCGAGTACAGTGTCGAAGACGTTTGATAGCTATTTAAAGATTAAATATTGGGTAGGTCGTCATGAGCCAATACATGTGCGGAACTACCGCCATTCCAACGATCAAAACATTGATCATAGCGATGTCAGCGAATTTGGTATGTCTTCCCTACATTCCCTGGCCTACACAGCTCAAACACCATATAGATTGGGCCACTTATGATGCACGACTGGGTGCTACTTGGTCAGGGCGTAGAACTCAATATACTCTTCCATCGAATGCCTGGAGTATCGGGCCCACAAATCTACTTCTAGTGGAAATGAAGAGGGTCTATAATCCACCATTCAGCAAGGACCCGGACTGTAAGTACTTCATAGCATCGTGAAAACTTGAGGCTCATCATCGCCAAGTCAGCTATACATTCTGTGAGCATGAGCAGCCCAACTACGGCGATTCTGAAGGTGAGTACAACAATTCAGAGGCTGCCCAGGATGATGAGGACAATGAGATTGAGAAGGGCACAGAAAAGGGGAAGGAGAAGGAGAAGGAGATGCAAAAAAAGAGGCAAACAAAGAGGCAGAAGCAGAAGGAGCAGGAAAAGGAAAAGAAGAAGCAGGAGGCAGAGGAGAAGAGGATGAAGAAGAAGGAGCAGGAAAGGAAGAAGACCAAGACGATGAAGGGCATGGAAAGGGATGGAAAGGGGAAGGTAATGGTAATGGTAATGGAAAGAACAATGACAACGTGAAGTGGATGGGACAGAAGGGAGGAAGATGTGCCCTTGCCATCCTCCTCCAAAGTGTAGCTTGTATAACACTGTCCTGATAGCCATCGTTACTACAATGATGTTCAATATGTATATATATGTTCTGCAGCATATTCCCCATTTCCCTAATGCAGCTAGACTTTGGCTGTGTTCAACCCCACCGGTAATTTCACGTCTGCCCAGAGGCCTAGAACGACTCCACATGTAAATTAGGAATACATGAGATAGGGGTTACTTATGTATCAAGAGTTCTATGACACTGAACGTGTAATGGTTGTACGTGTTCGGTGTCATAGAACCCATCCTACATGCTGTACTGATACATGGAGGATATGTGCGGGTTTATAATATACCTATAAAGCTGTCTAAGACACCGAACGCATAGTACCAAACCAGTAGTTCAGTGTTAGAAGGCCGTCCTTGAACACATATAATCCGGTTTGATAATAGGTTCAGTGTCCTAGATGTGTCCGTTGAAGTAGTTGATGATTGTATGTGTTTGGTGTCATAGCACCCCTCCTACATCCTATACCAATACATGGAGTATACGTGCGGATTTATAATACATGTATAAAGCCGTCTAAGACACCGAACGCATAGTACCAACCAGTAGTTCGGGGTGTTAGAAGGCCGTCCCTTTAGTTTTCCAACACACCATGTATATGGAGTACCCTTGAACACATATATAATTCAGTTTAGGACGCCGAACATAATAGGATCGGTGTCCTAGAAGCATTCATGAGTAATGGGCCTCATCTAACATGTGACCATGGGATTTGTATTTACATGTTTGGCATTATGGCATTTTCAGTCATGTTGTGGAAATGACATGCGACTCAGACTATCACCATAAATGTCACCATCACCATCCACAACACCCCCCCTCCACACTCAGCTCCAACTATGTCCAACTACCTGTGGCAACATGCAGCGCCCACCCCAATACATATCAACTACATTTACCAAGTCGAGTACACGATACACACGTTCAATGATGCCATATTCCAAGTCAAACAGACGAATGTGTATGATAATGTAACCAAACACCACACATACCTCCTGAACATGTATTGCGACTTTCCCTGCATCCTCCTATGGCATGCTGTGGTCCTTATGAAGCTGTACCAAAAATACCACAAGCGTCCACCCAAGGCTTTCAAGTCCTTCATTCCTCGCCTCACACAGATCATCATCCACTTGGACAACGCCATAGAATCACTGCTTCGTCCTGCAGTGAATCTGACCATCAATCAGGCTGAATACTACTGCTCCCAAACCTTTGATGAATTCCTCATCACTGAGTTTCTCCTTGGGCGACATGACCCCACAACCCTGCAAGTGTATAGGGAGACCTATGTTATGAATATTGAACGCATGTGCCTTGAAGATTTTGGTATGTGCAATCGCCTTTCATCAACCATCCATGTTGACTGACTGGTGGCCTGCACAGACTGGGATGCATACAAGAGTTCACGCATCCTTACGCTGCTTGAAGGGGCCTACTACACGTATGACGTGACGAAAGTCCCTCTGAACCAGCTGAAGGGACTGTTTGCAATTGCCAAAGGATACTATATGAAGAGAATCGACCACCAGTGGGGTACGTACTTCATGTTATGTCTTACAAGTCTAACCAGCGCCGTATGTTCAATAGTATCACTATGGCTGGATAGGATTTCCAGGAAGGATTCAGGATCCTCAGGAAACATGGACGTTGATCATGAAGACAGCTCCATCCATGATGAGGAGACTTATGAGGACCCCAGTTCTTTGAACAATTTGGGTCTGACATGGAAGGTATGTACATAGATAAAGTAGGTGTTCGCTATATTAGCTTACAAATGCTAGATCATATGGCTGTGATGGAAGTGGCTCAGGAGCCACAATCCAGCCACAAGGAGCCCCAGCCTACCGAAGAAT
>JBBPKY010000737.1:0-14591 GCA_038089495.1 Xerocomellus dryophilus
GACCCCGCATTCTTGCTCAACAGAGATGATATAGACGCGGATGGTGAGATTGATGTTGATGCTTTAGGGCATCAGGCACCTATAGGGGCCATTGGCGAAAGTGGAGACATTATGGCCGATATATTCTAATATCCCGTTTGTTGTTGTACTGTTTCGGCCTCCTTTCGTCACAGCCTTCCCCGAGACTGTGCAACGACGAGCCTGAAGGTGTCAATATTGATGCTCAGGTGCTCATTTTCCAGCAGCACGACAGGGCGCAGGGTGAATATTCCTGTGTGCACCATGAGCTCGCTGGGGTTGACAACCCCTGCGAACATGTCCGCGATTGGTCGCTTGAAATCTCTTCAATTCGTCTTCACCACAACCCTCGTCGATGGGGTCGCATGAACCCTAATTTTGCTCGAAGTAATTTCGATTTGACCACTGACATGCACTGCTCCCGCTTATGGAGCTGAAATCACGAAAATGCCCAATGTCAGAATCGATAACGAGTGACTGATGAGCAAGGTTTTCTGAATCGGAAGCAGCCTTATTCCGCTCGCTCGCGATCTTCGTCGGTAGGACATATGATTATGATATGATGTTGGACACCCTGTTACACCGACTGATCAATCTGAAACTCTAGTCCCGAAAGAAGGATAGTCGGCGAAGTGCCGGGTGGGCGTAGAACGTTTTGGCCGCCAGCAACACGAAGTGCCGAAAAATGGGCGGCCCGGGACTACTGAAATCCTCGCACCGGACTCGAGGACGTTTATGTATCACGCCTTCCGAGCTTCAGGTATGAGAGGATAACCGGTAACGCCTCTTTCCGAGAGGATTTCCATGCTCTGACGGATATCCCATGGACATCATGCATCACTCCGGTCGATTGGCAGATGGCACGGCTTTGCCGATAGCGATAATCAAGTGACTATCCTCACTCCGCATCGGCGGGAACTCCGTGTACGTTGATCAGTCATCTGAGATGTCAGCGTTGCAGCCTGTTCTCCATCCCTCCCATCGTGAGACAATCGATGGGGAGAATGAAATGGCATATCCCGGGGGTCGCTCACCTCTTTGTGGATCACCATGGGCCAATGGTGGCGCATCCAGATCAGTGATCACTCGGGTTCTTTTCAGTGATAAGAACATAGATTCAGATAAGCCAATGCCAACTCAGTTTGGCAGGGCACCACCCCAGTCACTCGTTACATTCTCAGCCATTTGTTTGTGCCCACCTGGGTTACTCCCGCATCTCCATTTGGGTGAATATCATCAATTTATTTCTCTCCTCTCTGGCTAAAAATGGATACAGTCTAGAATTAGTCTCCAGCCTTCCACTGGCAGGTCGCAATATCGGACGCGCCCAAAGTTTCCGTTCCAGAGCCGGAGCGCCGCCGGTGAGCACGCGCTCCGGGCATGGATCATGCTCGGTTGCGTGGAGTGCTCGCGTGCACGGCTTTGCATGGATCGAGGCTCCGTGACATTGCTGCCGGGGTCCGGAGTATCCGAGGTCCGGACTGGTCGCACTCAAAGAAACGCCGAGGTGCACGTCCAGCGCAGCACGCGTTTGCCACTCGACTACAGCTCCGCTTATGCTTGATGAGGGTTGCATTTTCACAGGCGTAATTTCGCCGCCGCCTGGTTTTGAAACAAATGTGCGTAACTTCGCACTGATCGTATGCATACTTTTACCCCGCCGGAACTCGACATGTCCCTACCTTTCCATCTCCCCACTTCTCCGACATGACCAACTCACCCGAGGGTATCAACTTTCGCCGTCGTATCATCAAAGACATTTTCTGTGCCATAGTGCTTCCCCCCTCGATACTCTCAGCTTTGGCACATCTCTTTCGCGTCCAGTTGGGATGGTTGTCGTTACCGGTCTACTTGCTATCTATTCTCCTGGCAGCTATCGTGAGAGTCCAGTATACGCAGCTCGTCCAAAGGCGAGAGGCGAAGCAGCTCGGCGCAAGACTGATACCCCGCGTCGTCGGTAAATGGCCGGGAAACATCGATGTCATGCTCAAAATGAGGAAAGCGTTCGCGTCCAGCTACATCTACAATCCTTATCTGGAGCTCTTTGAAGAGTATCAATGCACTACTCTAAATACTCGCTTCCTATGGATGGACAGCGTGAGTATCGTGTCCCCTCGTGGATGGGATGTTTGGTATATTCAGCTGGCGCAACGCAGATAATCTCCATGGACGAGGAACATACCAAGTATGTCCTGGCGACGGGGTTTAATCACTTCTGGCGCGGGCCCGCTCAACGAGAGCGGCTGTAAGTTATTGAGCCTTTTCGGTGCTCACACGTCGCTCAACACTCTTTTAGGGAAAACTTTTTGGGAGATGGAATATTCAACCGTGATGACCAGGCAAGTACTCGTTTTGACCGTTTACGCAACCAGTATTCATTCATTCAGCAGATGTGGAAATCAGTGAGCATCATGCATGTCGAATGAAACGATGCTCATGGTCGGTTGAAGCACCGAGCGCTCGCACGTCCATTCTTTGTGCGAGACAGAATCTCAGATTTTGAGCTGTTCGACAAGCATTCGAATCGCACCCTCGCGATATTGTCAGATCTGGCAGCTACAAATCAGCCTTGCGATGTGCAGGACCTTTATGCCCGCTTCACTATTGATGCTGCTTCAGAGTTCTTGTTCGGGAAAAACTTGGATACCTTGTCAGGACAACTCCCGAAGGCAGGCTCGGCAGTCCTGGGCGAACGTGGGTCCTCGACCGACGATGCATGGGGGACATTTGTCAAAGCATTCGAGGCGGTGCAGCAAATTATAACCGTCCGTGCCCGAACGGGGTTCATATGGCCCGTATTTGAGCTACTCGATGACAAAACAGTACCCTATGTGGATACCATTAGACAGTGGGTTGACCCTCTTGTTCGCCAGACTCTAGAAGAGAAGGCTGCGTCAAAGCAAGCTGGCACCAGTGGAAGCCTTGAGGAAAAAACGTTCCTGCAGCATCTAGCTGACAGTACCGAGGGTTCGTTGTGAGTATGCTGGCATTATCATTTCGCTAAGTTATATCTAGACGCCGGGATGATTCGGGATCAATTGCTCAATATATTGCTTGCCGCCAGAGATACGGTGCGCATTCATCTGAGGATAGCCTTCTCGAGTTCTGAGAACTTTCCGCATCTTAAAAATCCAGACGGCTTGTTTATTGACATACGTCACTTATTTCCTCGCACTCCATCCGAACGTCACGCGAAAGCTAAGGGAAGAAGTGCTTGATGTGTGTGGCTATGACACACCCACGTATGAAACCATCAAGAAGCTGAGATACAGTGAGGATACTGTAACAATCAAATAGCGGTGACTAACTTGTCGTTGGTAGTGAAAGCTGTCATCGATGAGACTCTGAGGTTATTCCCACCTGTACCCCTGAATCAGCGTCAAAGCCGACCAACCTCGTGCACCCTCCCACCTCCCGATAAAACGTTCTCCACTGAGTCAGTTGGACCGCTTTACATGCCCAAAAGCACAACGTTTTTCTATTCGAATCTTCTGATGCAACGGAACAAGGCATTATGGGGCCCCGACGCAGATGAATTTGATCCAGAACGTTGGATCGATCCCAACAGGCTGTCGAGGTTCACTTCAAATCCAATGATGTTCACTCCATTTAGTGCTGGACCACGTATCGTGAGTACTCTGGATGTTTTATTTTCCGCGTGATGCGGTTCTGAGAGCCCGCCCACTACCTATTTAGTGTATCGGTCAGAATTACGCCTATAATGAAGCCTCGTTTTTCATCGTCAGGCTGATGCAACAATTTGATACGTTTGCATTGGCTACGGACGCCCAACCGCAGTCTTCACTACCCCCTTCAGAATGGAAATGTGGACGTGGGCGCCAGGCCGTGGAGATGATTCGACCTGAAGCTGCCATGACACTATTTGTCAAAGTAAGTGATTCTTCTCCGCATTTAGGTAGTTGTTGATGAGGGGATGACTTAGAGCGGCCTTTGGGTAAGGCTGGGTAAGGCCACCGTGCCTTGACCTGGAAATCTCCTATGACGTCTATACTGTATATCCTATTGCTCGTTGTACGTGACGTGTGACGATTAGATACTTGGGAACATGGACAGTGGATGGTGTAATACTTATCAACTTATTATTCATCTCTTGCATATGATGTGTATAACTAACGTGACGAGAATCGTTGTGAAACGCTGTACTGCTTGCTTATACTGGAGTCGGTACATAGTATCCACCGGCGTCACGAGGCACATCGGCGAGTGTACCTTATTCGACCCTGTACCGACGGGCTGACGAATGGCAATCCACCCGCAGTTTCCCCCAGAATGATGGCAGCTCGTGCTCTATCAATGGACACGTCCGACTCCCTTGCGTAAACATCATGTGAATGTGTGTTCCGTCGGAATACCTGCAAGAGAAGTGACGAATCCGTCATGGCCCCCTCTTCGTCGACCAGAGTGGGTGCGTCTCTGAAGAGTTTGTAACCATCAAAACCCTCCGCTATAAACGCGATCATGGAGACCGTGTACTCCCCCTCTCCATCCAGCGGAACCTTGGGAATCGGCGCCGCCGGAGCTCCACATGTGTGACCAGGCGTATGGTACACATCATGTACTCGGGAGCCAACCGGCGCCCGGCGGTCAATGTTGAACGTAATACCTGAAACTTGGAAGAACCGCCCGTCGATAATATCACAGGCAGAATTTTCGAGCGCCTCTGCGACGGTCCGTCCCCGAAGGCGCTTCACCACGAACGGGTTGTCGAACGGTAGGATATCTGTGGCGGCGTTTAGTAGGGCGGACGCCCAGGGGCAGCCGTCGGCCCGCTCAGCTAATGACGACACCCACCGATCATGTCTTTCACGGTGATGACGCCAGCGTCGATGATCCTATCGCACCGCAGGCTTCCAGAGTTGATGAATGCGATGTCGGTGTTGTAGTATGCCCGGACTGCGTCTGCCAACATATTACCAATGTTGGTCTCTCCTGTCCGAACGGCTGACGTGCGTCCGTCCAGGGGCACGGCACTATGAAAGAGGTCCTTATCGATCGTGTTCGCAATGCGCGCCCGAAGCTCTGCGAGGATGTGATGGATACCGCTATCATCGGGAAGATTATGTGCCAAAGTTATGTTACATGTTTGATTGACTATCAGAACGTGAGTAGAGCGCAATGTGCCAGCTGAAAGCGGTTAGACCACCTCTGATATGCCCTACGGATGCCTTTCCGTTCTTCCGAGAGAGCCACATCTTGATGTCGCTATAACTCCTGAAATCGGTACCAGATTTGATGAGTTTAATATTTCCCTCGAAGGTATCGTCCATCGCTTTAACGTTGACCCCGTGCACAGCCAAATCGTGGTCATGACCTCCGAGAATTAAGTCGATATTCCGCTCGCAAGATGTGGCAAGGTGAACGTCTTCCTCGTGACGCATGTGTGTAATCGCGATGACAATATCAACACCCCGTGCGGAGCGGAGTAAGTTGGAAACGCGCTGCGCCACAGACACAGGATCAAGGATGGTGCAATCCGCGGGAAGGTGCTGACAATTTGACGGCCAGTCGCTGTAAATGGCCCCTTAGTAAACAAGCAAAAAAGGTTTTCCGTGCGCGCTCAACGAACGTTCCTGCGAGGCCAAAGAAACCGATTTTGTACCCTTTCTTCTCAAGCACGAGGTATTCTTTGGCTGTAGCCATCAGCCGTCCATCAGAATGCACTGCATTCGCTAGCAGCCAAGGAAAAGTACAGCCTTGGGAGAGGTTGACCAAGACGTCCTCCCCGAAATCAAAGTCTTTCAGAAAGGTGAGCGTTCGACATACGACGGAGAGGTCGTCGTGGCTGACCATGATTTCCATAGCATGCAACATCGATCAGGAGATGGTTTAGTACTGGTACCATGTGTTCACCTTTCGTCACGGCGCTCTCGAGCGATGGGCTGAAAGCATCTCCGCTGAATACGGTGATGGGACGGTCTGTTTCGGGGGCACCCTTGGCTTGGCGAAATACGTGCGATAGTCTCCCAAGGGCAGTTGACTGGGTGATGTGATACTGGAACAGGCCCGGAAATAACATAAAATCGTCACTAGGAAGTTTCCCACTCACCACGTCGTTGAGATGTAAGAAGGATAGTTCGTCGTACGATGAACTGTCCATCGTTCAAACAAGCCTGCGGAATGAATAGCTAGTAAGACTAAAAGGTTGTGGACATTCCTGGGTAAAGTTCGTCGCCGCGCTACAATTACGGTAGCGAGTCATACGAAGGCACATCGGAGCCGAGGAGGTGATGCCCAGGTGGATCCACCTAGCCAATTAATACAGAAACTCATCGTACGCTGGTTTGCATGGGTTCGAGTCTCAGGGACTGAGGGAGGTTAGCAGAGCGTGGATATACGGAGACTTTCCAAACCGAGATATGTCGTCGGTCCAGGGGCCCGTGTTATTTCGATGTGGGAGATTTACGACGAACTTGTTCTCCGACCCCTCACCACTTTGAGGTACTTGAAGCCCATCCGTCAAAGTCGTTTGTGTAGATCCTGCATTTGGGGATTTGACAAGTTTTTCAAACGTTCTCAGCGATTTCCCGCGGTAGTAAATGCACACCACTAGCAGAGGTCCACTACTGCTGGCAGCCACGCGACGGACACGCGTTACAATTCCCCGTGTCGCGTCGTCTGTTCCGTTCAGCACCCTTTCTTTTACTCACTGTTTGCGATCTCGACCTTTATGCCGCTCGACCTCAGTTTCTCGAAAACACCCATCCTTGGCGACGACCGACCGACCGAAGAACGCGAGAAGCGTCGGCTCTGCTTCGTCAACGCGAGGACACTATGATGGTATGCCTGCATTGGTACTCTCGACTTTTGGTGTAGCCTAACGCAGCGTTAGTCTGCGTCATTGGAGGCGGTCATGCAGGTTGCGAGGCGGCCACTGGAGCTGCGCGAGCTGGAGCCAGAACGTTATTGATCACGCAAAACCTGGTCACAATCGGGGAGCTCTCGTGTAATCCATCCATCGGTGGCGTTGGCAAAGGGACATTGGTCAGAGAAGTGGATGCGTTGGACGGTGTTATGGGAAAAGTCACAGGTGGGCAAGAGCTTTGGTGCATTGAGCAGTTTTGATTGTTCATCTTCATCAGACAAGGCGGGCATACAGTTCCACATGTTGAATAGGTCCAAGGGATCAGCGGTCTGGGTACGTGAGAGGTCGTCGAACATTGCCACCGCCGTTTCATGGGCATACCTCTAGGGTCCGCGAGCGCAAGTTGACCGTAAATTGTACAAGCAGCACATGCAAGATGTCATATTCAACTATCCTAACCTGGATGTCCGTGCTGCTAGCGTGTCTGATCTTGTCTTCGATCACCAGATGGCTTCGTCCAGCTCCAGTCGCTCGGTCTGGGGTACAGTGACAGGTGTTCGACTAGGTCAATACTAGTGGCATCTGTGGAAACGCATACTAATGGTGATACCATAGAAACCGGAGACGTAATCCCATGTTCTCAGGTCGTCATCTGCACCGGGACATTCCTATCGGGAGAGGTACATATCGGTGCGTGTTTTGACCTGTAATGCACTTTGGGTACCAATGCCATCTCAGGAATGAAGCGTTTTCCAGCTGGTCGAATCAATGAAGCACCAGCAACTGGCCTGTCCGCTTCGTTGCGGGCAGCCGGCTTCCAGCTTGGGCGTCTGCAGACTGGCACTCCTGCACGGCTGGACAAACGCACCATAGATTTCAGCCGGCTACAAAAACAAGAAGGCGACAGTCCACCACATCCATTCTCATTTTTGAACCAGAAAGTAGATAACGAGGTAACAACTCTCTTAGCTGTTCTGTGATTCCAGACTCGATATCCATCCCTGCTGCTAGCATAACCAGATTGCGTGCTATATGACCCACACCACCCCCCAAACCCACGCTCTCATCAAGGAGAGCATGCATCTAAGTATTCACATCCAAGAAACTAAGAAAGGTACACATTCACCTGATGGATCTCTTCGTCCTTTGACCACATTTTATTAGGTCCGCGTTATTGTCCTTCCCTCGAGGCCAAGGTCACTCGATTTGGACACAAGGGCAATCACAAGGTATGGTTGGAACCCGAGGGTTACGATTCCGGTTAGCATCCATTTAGTGGCACAGGATTTGCGCTAAGCCCGTCGCAGATTTGATATACCCTAATGGCTTATCGTGTTCCATGCCTGAAGAGTTGCAAGAGCCTATGATGCGTACGGTTCCGGGGCTAGAAAACGTCCGCATGGTTCGACCTGCGTATGGAGTCGAATATGACCACATTGATCCTCGGGAGCTTCAGCGTGAGTCACAGGCTTGTCTTGAATTCTCCCGCTCCTGATGCAGTCTACAGCATCGCTGGAGACCAAAAGGATCAAAGTAGGTCTCCGCTAGTACGTTTGATGTGTCACTGAACCTTTTGCTAGGGGCTCTTTCTCGCTGGGCAGATCAATGGGACAACGGGGTACGAGGAAGCTGCAGCACAAGGTTGCATTGCTGGCATTAACGCGGGTCTCGCCTCACGGAATCAACCGCCGCTTTCCATCACCCGTGCGGATGGCTACATGGGAGTCATGATTGATGATCTTGTAACCAAAGGGGCGGAGGAACCATGTAAGCAGATGTGCTAGCTTCGTCAGCTCCACCACTAATGCTGGGTCATAGACCGAATGTTCACCTCTCGTTCCGAGTACCGCATGACGCTTCGATGTGACAATGCGGACACGAGACTGACCGAGATAGGTGCGAGCTTTTCGTAAATGGTTGGTATCAATGATTCATCCTTCGCAGGGCATGTCGTGGGCTTAATATCGGCGGAACGGTGGGCAAAATGTCTAAGCGATCGCGCCGCAATACAACACGGGACAGATATTCTCAAGTCGGTAGTCCTAAGTCCTCAGGTTTGTGAGCGATTGTTTGTATTGTATGATTTTTTTGATGAAAGTAATAGCATTGGGAGAGGTACGGCATTATTGTAACCAAGGATGGTGTCATGAGGAGGCAAGCATTTACTAACACTGCCCGGCACCTTTCTGACCACACTTGACAGTGCCTTTGACGTGCTGAGCATGCCTTCGGTAACGCTTGATGATCTTCTACGTAGTGGCGCTGTCCAGGGCTTTACGGAGTTTGAGCCGCGCATCGTATCCCGAATCATCACCGATGGTGAGCTGGAGCACCGTGTATGCGCGCTGATCGCTAACTAGAACCTCAGCGACGTATGCACCCCATCTCGTTCGCCAGCTCGCAGATGTGGAGGCATTCCATGCGGATGAGTCCCTTGTCCTTGATCCCAACATGGATTATACACAGGTGAGAGGACTGAGTGAAGAAGTGAGGGAAAGGTTACAACGCTTCAGGCCCACGACATTGGTTAGTACACCGTTGCTTGACTTCCCGCTTAATCACTTGACAATTATGCAGGGAGCGGCTAAGCGCATGGAAGGCATGACACCCGCTTCGGCGATTCATCTATTGAAGCATGCACGTCGGACGTGGCATGCAAAGGGGCGGCCCCAAAAAGAAACACATCGTTCTGTACAAGTGGCTTCTAGCTAGGATCTACTTTGGTTACTAGACGCGCTCAACTCTTTACGTTTTTCGCGTTGCCCCCCGCCCGGAAGAAGACCACCCTGTTTGGTTGGTTCGCTGGAAAATGTGCCGCTGAACTTTGTCATTACCACCTCTTGGCGCTAACGGGAAATGTGTGGATGGTAAGGTACCCACCTGCCAGCGCGCCTCCATGTCCAGTGGTTCCGAACGTCTTTTGTAAGTTGGGGCCTTTTCACGGTCTTGAACCGCGCCTACCCTGGATGATCCACAAAAGGCAAGGTTTGTACTGTGGTAGTACTGGAAATCGAAGAAGGGCGTTCCGTCACTCCTTGGTCTTGCCTAGGCCGCAACGATCTGGGTCTCAGCATAATCACTCACGCTTCCGGACGACTCCAGAATGGCTCGGTGTGGCCTGTCCGCGCCGTCTACGATGTGAGAATACCGACTGGCCCGGAGTTTCCTCCCTTTTGTCATCGTCCGCCGCCACCATTTCAAGTGCCATAATGTAAGATTATGGGTAAGCCGTCACTGGACAATTTTGAGCCGACGGGGCGCCCGTCCATCGCGCTTGGTTGCAGGTGCATGCTGGAATCGTTGATTCCTGGTTCAATACAGATACTAATTAATCTGGGGTTCTCCGTGGTTGCCCCTACAGGCTTGGAGTTCGTATTTCCGTGCCCGTCTCGCCGCACCGGGGGAACGCTTGTATTATGACCAAGTTGTCACGGGTGATGAAAATGCACGTGTCGCCAAGTCTATCTTCCTTCCGTTGCCTTTGATCCAAATTCGAGCAATGGGATACCATGTTTCAATCACGGTTTTTGTCTTGTCGACGATCCACATGAAATCAGGAAGCAAGTGCTTACCCAAGACGCCGTTATATGAGCTGCCGCCGTACATACTTGATCATTCTTCTCGAGCACGCTTGTGCGACTCACTGGGTCCCAGCGTTCCAGGTCAGAATCCGTTCAAATCCGGCAGCGCTTCAGCTATTTCCATAGATCCCCCATGAATCCGTGGAACCATGCATGGCCCATCAGCTCGCAAGGCTCCCGCGAGAGGAGAAAATGGCTCACCAACTTCCATGTACGAGGATTCCGTGTTGTGCCTGACAGAGGATTCTTGCGGGACGTGGTCGAGCGTCGGGAAATATCCGGTGGTTACTCTACAGTTTGCGAAGCTCCGAGAGCACGTGAGTCTGGAGTGCACTGGCCGCTTGCCCTGACCTGCAAAAGGGACGTGCCGACTCCCAAAGGAAACTTACAGTCAAATTCAGAACTTCATTTGATTCCCGACTGCGCCCACGGTGCGTTCTAGGGTTCTGGAAGGGAATGTAGATGAGTTTTTTTCGTGGCATTTGGAGAATCTCGGTTCAATGGGCAAGGCTGCTTCTTTCGGGGCGTGCTTGTTTGTTATTCCATACTCTATATACTTTCGCCATGATCGAGATGTCTCCGACTGGGGTTTTGATGCACTTGTCGTGTCTGTCAATGAGAGTTAAACTTTAAAGTTCATCCCGGGACAAGACATTCAGAGTCCCCCCATCTCCACG
Source organism: Xerocomellus dryophilus (assembly GCA_038089495.1). Classification (NCBI taxonomy): domain Eukaryota; kingdom Fungi; phylum Basidiomycota; class Agaricomycetes; order Boletales; family Boletaceae; genus Xerocomellus; species Xerocomellus dryophilus. Next base: position 11,100 of record JBBPKY010000737.1, read on the forward strand.
TTCTGTTACGTGCAAACTGCGCTGCGGATTCGAACAGTAGCATAGCGACCGATGAAACTCGCCCGCTCACCGTGATTGTGTTGGACGCGAAGGTCCTCGTGTCGCGGTCACGTGATTGAGAAATCAAAGGGTGCTGCCAGTGCAGAATTATCCTACCTCGTCTTTGTTTTCATTAACGAGGGCGGTGTTCAGAGTCCAGACTGGTCTCTTCTCCTCCCTTTACCCGCACGACTCGTTACAAAAGCCAACATAGCTGGAAGTACCATACGCCCTTGCACCCAAAATGTCTCTCGTGTATGCGTCCCCACCGTCTGTCCGAAAGCCTGCCGTCAAACGGAGAAAACTCGACCATGCCATCGATGCAGGATGCCAGCCCGGCCGAGCGCTTATGGACCACTCCAACGTCGCTCCGACACCAACCGCCCCGTCCTTGTCCCTGTGTGCAAAGCCTTCGTGTTCGACATGCCACCGGGCCCTCTCAACGGCTATCCGGCCCGGCGTGGCAGGTCCTTCTGCGTGTTCAAGGTGTGTCCTGCTCTCGCCGTGCCGAGTAAGGTCCCGTCGTTGGCGCCACCCAGACGTACACTCCGTCCATGCGTGCTGACTCACCGTTCGCACAGATGCTCCGCCCCGACGTGTGCGATCTGCGCCCGTACCTGTACATCTTACACCCACCCTTCCTCCCTCCCGCCTACCCCCGCACTCACGCGCTCGCCGTCCCCCTCCAGCCACGTCCCTACGCCGGTCTCGCCCAAGCGCCCTGCGCTCAGCCTCAGCTACGCCGCGATGAACTGCGATGCGTCCCTTGCTCTGCCCCCGACATATGCCCCCTCCACCAAGCGCAAAAAAGCACCGATCGATAAAGAAGATCTCGATGGCGATGGCGACCTCGATGGCAGCACGGGGCGTGATCATTACGATGTTGTGTCCACGTACGGTGAATCCGTCGTCGTCCCCGGCTGTGGACGCGTCGTGTGTCGTGCGTGTTGCGTCGAGAGCGTGTCCAAGTGAGTGGCTGCAATCCCATTTTCGTTTTGGCTTCTTGGACGCTGATCGCCGGGATCGTGGGCGTAGTGATGGAAAGTTGTGTGTTGATTGTTTTGCGCTCGTGTAGCCCGGCGGCCAGGTCGTCGAGGCTCTCGTCCGACAGCACGTTACGTTCACATCCATGTCTCGTCAGCGCACTACTTGTCGTGCTCGGATTTTCTGTCTCCTATCGTCGTCCATGTACCGATGCTCGCGTTCATCCACCACTGTTAGCCATATGCAGCTTTGCTAGAAATTATTGTATCCGTATTAATGACAAAGCGTTCCTTATTCCATGAGCTGCGGAACTCAGGCCCGACGATGTACTTGGGCGTTTGCTTTCGTCTGGAGAGTGCACTTACAATCAGTGCAACTGATTTCATCCTATGATCACGATATATGCGGTGGTAGAGTGCAAAATTGTCTACTGGGCAACCCTACAAGCAACATCGAGACGATGGTTTCAATGTCCATAAGCTAAGTCTAGATATTATTTTTTCGCAGTCCGTAAGCAACCACCGGCGGCCCAAATTACGCCAACGTGGGCCGCTCTGTCTACGCGTTCACATTGACAGGACTGCAGTCGATGCCGACGAGCTCGAAGCCGTTCTAGAGAAACACGCGCATTGATGAGTCCGTCTGCTACCACGTATAGATATCATGACCAAAAAATACGTACGTTCTGGAAATCGGAGCAACAGACGGGCTGCTGCACGCAGTTTGCACCAGAGCCGGTTTGGACGACGCCGATGGGGTTACAGCCCAGGCCGAGGATGCCTTGGAGGGAGCTGGGGTCAAGGAGTCCGAGGACACTCGCGCCGGCGCTGCTCGCCTGTGGAAAGTTGGGGATCGAGTTCGAATGTCAGACGCAGGGAAGGGTAAGGGGATCGACGTACGGGAATGTTTTGGGTGCAGCACTGGATGTCGCCGGTGTCGCACTGGCTGCTGGTACCGCCGGGGACAGCGATGGCGCTCGCAGCGATGGCAAGGACGAGGGTGAATGCACGAACGAACATGACGATGGAGGCGTGTTGGATGGGAACTACGAGGACGAGAGAACGACGGAGGTGCTTTGCGATCTGAGGGACAAGACCTGGCAAGCGGGCGCAGTTTTATACGCTCCGGGGAGTGGTACGATCCGGCGACCGGACCCCACCTCAACGACGGCGTTTTGGTTCGGTTTCTTTTTTCGAGTGCGTGCTGGACGGGGAGGGAAGTTGGAGGATATAACTCTAGGCGGATATGGCCATACCATCACCCGCGTCGGGATGATACTCCGAGGCTCCTGAAGCATGGTATCTATGCGCGCCGTAATCTAGGCGACAGCACATCAGCCAAGTGAGAAAGCGCGGACGGGGTTTAGCCCGAGGCAACTCATTGACGCGGCGGGGTGCGCGGAAATGCGCACTAGTTACGTCATCCAGTTAGTACGGTGATGGAGAAGCACTCATTGCCAGTGCTTCGTCGCCGTCAGGAGAGGGACCGCACAACAGAAGACGCTTACTTTGGCAGGTGTAGTACTTGGGTATAATTATTTGCCAAGGAACCGTACCTGAAAGCTGCAGCGTCACCGTATCGTGAACTTGAAGGAAGAGGGTTACATACTGACACTGAGAAGGGGCTTGCGACAATAGAAGTTGAGGGCAGCGCCTCCAACTTAGATTCCAAGGATGAATCGGCGAGGAACGGTCAACTTTGGCCCGGATCTGTTGTGGCAAATCCCGCTTGAATGAATGTCAAAGCTGTATAAGAAGTAGCCTATTAGTTCTACGTATGCATTATGAGCACGCACTTTTGCCGGCATGTTAGAACCTAGAACTTACCTGAAAATGCGTTTTCGGTGTGTGAGGCGTGGTCACGCGTCACGGCCTGTCGTGGTCTCCGTCGACGGAGTCCGCGTCGTCGTACGTTGATGCCGCACATCGCTGCTAACCCAGATTCGACTTACTCCACCTCGATCGAATCCACCAGACGTTCTAGGCCACTGCTGAACCTCGCCGTTGACAGGCAAGGACTCCGCATCGTGCTTTACAACGCTGAGAGCAAGGCACTGACCTGGAATGGCTTCCACATTGGTGTCATCAACGCTCGGTGACCTCCTCAAATTGAGTTTGGTGCCTGAGTAAGTTAGTCTGGTGACCACTCTATGTGTCCACCAAGACGCTACCGAATGCACTGAGACAACGAATACCCGCCCAGTGTGGTTGGAGCACAAGAAATATCGACAAACTTCTTTCGCACAGGGACGTGAAGCTCCGGTGTGTTCACGCTTGCTCCTTTGTCCTTTCGAATGGCGTGATTTCCTTGAATGCCATGTTTTGGCCATGATTGCTAATGCAATACAGTAGACTCCCTAATAACACATACCTGTCGGGACAGCCCGGGAGGTATGGGTTATAAGGGTGTATGGGTTTTGAAAAAATGTAGTCCGAGCAACAAAATGTGCATTAGTTCAACCACTACTGA
>JBBPKY010000738.1:0-14591 GCA_038089495.1 Xerocomellus dryophilus
ATTTGCCATGAATATAAAATGTATCTTTCTACTTGGTCACAAGCAAGACTGAAATTTGGAATTATATATGATAAAACTCTTCACCCCCCCTTGGGCCAACGGCCCAAAACCGAGCCCTTGGCTCGTCTCACAAATGGGGCAAATCGTTCGCCGTGACCTTGCATTCACATCGCATGGCTTATGTCTGTCTCTTACAAAACATGGCTCGCGATATACGAGCAAGTCAGCACCCTACAGCCGGAGACCCACTTTACAGCCATGTGTACCCCTCACCCGAACTGAGTGCATGCTTTTCGTGAAAGCTTTTGTAGGGGGCGATCTATAGGGTCGGGATCCAGCTCCTGTGGATACTTATTTGGATTCTGAAAGATTCGGGAGGTTGCCCTCTATCTCTACTAAATATACGTTTGTATTCATTCACGCGTCTGAATTTGTTTGTTTGCATTCCCTCAGCCGTCTTGCGCGTCGTTCCCATCCCATGATAGATTTTATCGTCTTGCCATCTTCGATGCCAAGCCGGAGACCCAGGACGGGGTGCATGGTCTTTGGGCCGGCAGTGCTTCTCGGTCGCAGTACGCAAAGTATCCAAGAGGGGGCTTTGTGCACGCCGTCAAAGAAAAGAACATCATTATGTGGGATGCTCGTCGTCTCGCAGTCCACGGAAAAGACTTGCGATTATCCAGGTAGCGTTTACATCGGCAGCGAGTCTCGTTCTTTTCGGTTTACCTTCTTTTTGATCGGCAGACGGTGCGCAGGCGGCTCGTGGTCGTCAGGCACCGAGTGTGCTCGAGATATTGTGGATCGAAGGGCATCCAGAAGCCCTCTCATGAGAGCATGAACGATAGATCCATCGATGACTTGCGCGTCGTAAGGTCCATTCCCCCAGCGAATTTGTTGAGCTAGTTCAGGTCAGTTGCAACGCTCGAGGGTTTGATGCATCTTAGCCACTCATCGAAACGCGTCATTCCCAGCTGAAGCTTCCTATTCGTTTCCCAACGTACGATTCAATCAGGCTATGCTATTGGGGTGAAAATCGGTGACTCGTGAGGCTAGAGGAACCTGACATATTCCAAACCCTTCTGCCTAAAAGAGTGCCCCCCCTTGGTATTCGCCACCCAGACGCCTCAGTTATCATAGTAGACGATGGTCGCTGGCGTTCTGAGTCCAAGTTAGACCATGCAAGAAATCAAGCCCACCAATACTCACCGCTTTTCAATCCCCTAGAACACGACTGCAATCAGAGAAAAAATAAAGTGTGGTTCATGACGCACATTTTCCTTCCAGGTCATCTGTGCTGTCAATTCTGTAGTCCCGAAGAACGCAACCACGTCAAAGTCGACTTGGTAGTAGACCTCTCCGGAAACCCCAATCTTTCCAACTGAATTGTTTGCTGCCTTGTTCAGATTCGCCTGAATTGTACAAACGGTGGTGAAAGATGCTAAAAAGCGTCACTTCAGAACGAGAACACAAGACGTGGGAAAGAACTCGCATGAATCTTCATCAAGCCATTGAGGATTGGGTGCATCGCCGTGATAACACAGGATTTCCACTTGCTCGCTACGAAACTCCGCTTGATTCTTGCGCAGAAAGACGAACGAGTGACGAATTTCCCTTTGCTCGTCAACTTGATCACCCTACGGAACAGTGCTATGTCAGTATCTAGAAGGCCATCCAACACCCGAGGGAGTACTCTGCGAAGAATCGGGCAAAAGCCTCCCCTGATTCGATACTGTCCTGATGGATTTTTTTCCCATTGGTCCTTTCTCCGAAAATGCTCCCAGTTGCTTGTGTCGGCACGCGGACAATACTTAACACCATATGTAGCACGAGTAACTCGTGACTTGACAGCACGATCGATGTGGGAGATTACCGCCCCGTTGGCGACCGCCTTGTTTCTAAAACACGTCAGCGGGCTCCAGAAACATGCCTAGAGAAGTGCATACATATCATTGTCGGGACGGCAGATATTAACGCCCTGCGCCCTGAAATGTGACTGAAGGCGAGTCCAAACGAAATCGTTTGTTCCCATTCCCCCCACGAGGAACGCCATCTGGAAATTGTTATTTAATTTCGTGATTCCATCACAAAGGTGTCACTCACGGTAATCTTTGTAGTAGTAACCTTGCGTTGTTGATCGAAAGCGTCGATGATAGCTTGGATGGATTCATCGAACAGGCTCGTGGCCTCTTTGCTGGAAGATATAAAATCAGTCAACACTGATAATATGAGTCATAGTGAATAGAAACCTACCCTGACAGCGTCAACGCTCCACGTTTAATGTTAAATTTCGGATTATTGTAGCGGATATTGCCAATCATGATATAAACTGGCTTGTCAGCGCTGCTGATAGTGAGCTTCGTTGTTTGGTCGAATTTGCGTATAATGTCGTTCATCTCCTCGCTGCTGGAGTGAGGCGAGTCTTTAAGTGTTCCTGTTTCTCGAGCTCATCACTCGGGGAACAATACGAAGAAAAAGCCACTCGCTTAGCAACAGATTCGCTGCGCGATGGGTGACGAACACTGAGCCCTGTAGGTGACCTGCAACGAGAAAGGGTGTGAAAAGGTGTACTGTTATCAGAGCAAGTCGCATACACTCAGCTGGGGCAACCTCTTTGCAGGCGATCGGGTTAAATGCCACCGAATAGATGCTGAGATCAATGGTCCCCCCACCAGCATCGATGATGACGATTGCTTGGGGTTCAGTGTCAGCAGGTTCTTCAGGGAGGCTTGAAATACAATAGTGCAAGCTTGCTTCACCCTCCGTTATCATATGGACGCGAGACCGCCCCTTTGGCGTGCGGGGAATGAGACCCGCACCCTCGATGGCTTCGCGATACTTCTGCTGCTGCAGACCTTCCCATCCGTTGGGATGAGAGAAAATGAACTCGACGGAATTTTTGATCGACGTCCAGTTAAACCCCATATGATGCTCCTCAATATGGTTTTTGGCAACCGTGTAGAGATACTTGATAAAGTCTGTCAAAATATCGACGGCGGATTTTCCGAGTGGGAGTGGGGGTATATCCTTGTCCTTGATATGAGTGGATGCTAAGTTCTTGGGACGGAGGTGAAGCTTCCACCTGGATCCAATGAGCGAATTCCAAGAGCATTAAGAGCATGGTTGGCGACCAACCATTCCGCCTTTATCCATCCATTTTCCTCCGCGTCGTTGACTATATCCATGCTGAGAGCTTCGTTCCCAACTGCTTTGACGTTACCGTTGGCGTCGTAGTACAAAATGGAGGGTACTTTGGCATTGCCACGGCCTTCCGCCTGGCCAGGGAACCTAAAATGATGTCAAGACAAAGCTATACGAAAAAAAGGAAAAACTCTGCTTGGTGACTCCACGGATCTCGGGAATTTGTCCTGGCTGGAGGATGCAATACGAGATACCGCTGTAGGTCGTACCAACATCGAATGCAAGAATGAGTTTGCGTCGGCCAGAGTACGGCTTTCGGGCGAGCATACTAGTAGACTGTGCGTTGAAAGATAGAGAGGCAGAAAGCCGTCGATTTGAACAGGCGACGGGGTTATATGAGGATATTCAGGAAAGGGAAGAAAGCGGCGACGGTGCAGCCTCATGTTCATAGGGTTTCACGAACCTGGCAATATCAATGGCAAGATCCGTCACGAACTGCAATGCGGCGTGCTGTGATAGTACAGCAAGTTGGTCATTCGTCAGCCACAGAAATGTCACGGGGACCCACACAAGTCGTTCGAATGCAATTAGCGATTCAGCGTGACAATCACGATCTCATTCATTTTTGCTCCAAATGAGCTCGTCCAAGCTCCCAGTGTTCCGAAATATGCTATGGCAATGATATCTACGTGTGGACAATGGAAAGGTTATGTAGAATTCTTGGTGTCGCGAAACAAATTCATTGCTCATCGCTTCTTGGTGCCTCGTCACCTCGCCTCGTGCATCGTTCGGTCTATAAGGGACATGCCGTCTCCTGTGGCAATCTTCTATACAGCCCGTTCTACTCCAGCAATCAACGTGTTATTCTCGAACCACATCTTTCAACCAATCGAGTCCGACGGCACCCTAGCTTTTCTTCCTTGCGTAGACGATATATCCCAACGCTCTCAGATATCGATTCGTGCCATAGGGGAATCTTGCCACTGTTATGACGCCTTACGGCAAACCCTCTTGGAATCCGTGGCACCACTCATCATCCTCTAAGCCCAAGGTCAATGAGGCGAGCATGGCTCCCGAAAAATCACGGGTGGAGGTACGAAAAACAGGCTCCCTTCGTGAGGAAGAATACAATCTTACAACCAAGCATTAGTTCGAACCCGGAGAATCGCCACGATCTTCCGTTGGTAACGACAAGCCGAAGCTCGAAAATGCGTTCCAAGACACAGGCCGGCAGCCAATGGACGCAAACCGAGAATCGCCAATACATCCGAGGGCTTCTGAACATACACTTGAGTACAAGGAACAAGTGAGAGGCAGAGACAAGGTGACGGGAGAATAACACCTCCCATGTGGAAGAACATCCACTCATAACTGCTTCCTAACAGCCGTCTCAACCATCCGAATATGTTCGTCCACACCAGCCGAGCGCCACGAATCATGCGACGACCCAGCAACATACCACAGTGCCCAGGGGACCTAGCTCCGCAGAATATTACAAGGACACCAAACAGCATGTGTACCCATCCCCCCCCTCGCGTGCACTCAGATCTGCATACCATGAAGCATCGTCAGGGTCTGCGCACGGCGTTCGGCGCGACGTGGACGATTCGTCCCCTCTCCCCCCGGGACTCAAGAAACACAAGCACTCAGATTCGGCGCAGTCGTACGCCGCCACTTCTGACGTAATGTCCTCTCAGACCACTGAACTACACAAGCACTATGAATCCCTGTCAAAAGAGCTGGAGTGTGTTCGAGGCGAACTCCAAGCGAAGCGTCAGCTTCTAAAAGAAAAGGACCACTTGATCGGATCCCTCAAGGCTGATAACGTTGCTCTGCAGCGGAGTCATGATAAGCGGTCGAATGCGCTCACGATTGCGCGCGACGAATTAAGATCGTGTCAATCTCAGTTGGACAACGTGCAGCGTTTCATCTCCACGGCGGATGCACACGCAGATCAGGATGTCATCCAGGTGCTGCAGGAGCTTAACGAGGAGGTGTACCAGATGTCCATGACGATGGCCGACAATGTAGCTGAGAGCTTTGTGCGTCAGAATGCGACGGCTCGTCAGACGAAAGAGTACCCTTCTGTTGGGGGAAACGTTTTGGTAGCGATTGGCCAGGCCATGGTGAATTCTTTGGCGACAGTGGAGGAGGCCGAGGATACTGCACTATTCCTCCAAATCGCGTTCCAAGGCTACCTTTCATATCTTCTGTATCGAATCGTATCTGTATGGACCGCCGACTCGAACCACAACACGTTGATTGAGGGAATGTATCAGAGATTGCGGAAAGCAGGTGAGATCATCTTTCGATTCATGTCAACCATTCTGACTAGGGAAAAACGGGGACAGAAACACAAGCCGTATCCGGACATTGGCGCTCCCTCACACGCACCCATATCCTTCCCACTCCTGTCAGCGACCCAAAGGTCGCGGTCAAATATGCCATGACACAGCTCTTTAACATCGTCACGGCTGCAGGCCTCGCTTCTCCCCAGCCCGATGCGGCGTCCAAACTCACATCAGAACTCAGCGAGAAAATGTTGCCCATCATAACGCATGCAGGGAGATTGAGCGACATGGTTTCTGGGATGATATCGGGCGATTTTGAAGTATTCACAGTTCAGCCTGGAGCAACGTTCGATGGGGGAAGCATGGTGGACATGAACGAGGACCAGGGGACACAGCGAGGAACACAACCAGCGCAAATCGTGCTGTGTGGGTCTCGTATGGGGTTAAGGAAGCGGACGGGCGAGAAGATTATCACGTTGACCAAGGCGCAGGTGGTGCTCAAATCGTTCCTGGGCTAGTGTTGGTGGTCTAGCATCTGGGCCTTTCCTTTCGACGAAGTATGAAGTATAAAGTTTGGCTTTGCTGTCTTGTAATATCATGTATCGTCTCATCATTATCGACAATGCCATCCAAATCCGAACGGCCGGTTCCAGGCCCTCAGAGGACTCGTCAAGGATTCATACACCACGACGCAAAACGACGGACATGAACGTCCCGTGGCAGCGTCGACGAGGTCGAAGAGGTTGAAGAAGATATGGGGCGACGTTGACGTCACCCTAGCAATCGAATATCCAAGAGTACTGCTTCTTGGGAATATCTACGGAGTTCTAGCTGTATCATGTGGCATCTACACCCGCACGGGAGTCACCGTTCCTCATCTCTGCACATGCACTACAAGGAACTCCGAGTCGTAGACGGCGCGTGATATTCTTCGAAAATTCCAGCAATTGCACCCGTTGCGACGACGCCGTCGAACGAGGCAGTCGTCGAGCTATTGTCGAGGTGGAGTAGGACGTTTTACCCACCCCGAGGTCCGTGAATACCCCCAGTTGAGGCAGTGGTATTGAGCAGATAAGGAATATCGCTCGAGTCGTGTTCGAGCACCCAGAGAACGATGCATTGATCCCTTTCGTCGCGGCACATACTTGGAGGAACGGCCAAGGGAATGCACACTAACAAATTCGAACGCGAGAATGAATACAAACATATATTCAGTAGAGGTAGGGGACAGCCTCCCGAGTATTCTAGAACCCGATTAAGCAACCACAGGAGCTGGATCCGGACCCTATATATCGTTCTCTACAAAATATTTGATTGGGGCGAGGCATGCACTCAGTTCTGGGGCGCGGTGCACCCGGCTGCAGAGGAGGTCTCCGGCTGCAGTACCAAACGGGTTAGACGATTCTCACCGCGAGGAGTATGGGTTTGGTCTACTCACGTGGAGATCATTGCAGCAGAGCTTGGAGTGGGGACTCGGACACGGGTCGGAGGGCGCAATGGTCGTACATCCCGCGCCCTGCCAACCATTAGGGGTCTGGTATCGCGCGCAAGGTCAACATGGGCTCGGCAGCAGTAGACGAACACTACGACTTACGTTCGAGGCATTGTCGCAGCACACTGTCGAGCGCCCAGCGACGATGCTAGTCAGGGCGAACAGTGCAATGAAAACCGAGGTGAAACGAGCAAACATGTTGGAGAGGATGTCTTTGGTTGTGTGGAGGTGTTGAGTGTTGACTTACTCGTGTATCGCGAACCACATTTTATAAGACACAAGCACAGGCTATGCAAGGTGAACGCATGACGCTTTGCCCCATCCGTGAGATGCTTCTCTTTGAAACGACTGCGGTTGCCAGTGTTTTTTTGAGGAAGGTACTCCAGACGTCCGGTTGTTCCGCAGTCAAGGCCTAGGTCGTGGAGAGTGTGTCTAAAGCCCCGAGACACGGGCCTCGTGAGTGGACGTCACCGTCAGTAGTGGACATGACTGCCACACAACCGCAGCCGCAGTCGCAAACGAGACGAGAGTTGCAAAACTCGAGTTTCACCACAACGGAACTGTATTCATGCCCCATTCATATCAAGAAGTGTATTTCCTACCTGGAGCAGGTCCCGATGCCATGGGAAGCTGGAGGTCAGATGACCGCCAAGTCATGCTTGGATCCGTCGGTTTGATGGGTATTTCCCTCATAGCTCGAAGATGTAGGGTGCAATTGTGTCTCTATCAACGGGACGCCCGATGACCCCAAGAAATCAAATCCATTCCACGAGCCTGGGCACCTGTGGGATGTTTCTGGTAGCATGAGCCTTCTTCGGGGAGTGCGACACGCCCAGCATGCCTCGACAAACCGTGCAGGCCTGTAATCGCATGACATGTGAGCTTTCGCAAATCGGTATTCTTGCTCGGTTTCTGAGAGGGACGAGGATGCAAAAGGAGTTTGTCGGCCGAGGCGGAGCCCAGTGAACGATGCGCACAGTATGATTAGGAGTCTCGCTCCTCCCTCGTACCTTTTCGTTCTTGTCACTCAATGTTTTGGAACTTGTGGAAGCAGGTGGTTTAATCGTGGGTACATATTTCTTTCTTTGGTGTGCAGGTGGCTGTGTTCCAAGATCACTCGGTAGGTGTCGATGATGTGATTACGACTCGGAGGGGGACAAACTTGCATTCTCCCTCTCTTACGAAAAGCTTCGATGATGCGATTCCAGGCCTACAATTCAGTCAAGGCTTCAGCAAACTCATCCATTCGGTATCGCCAAGTACTACCGCACGGTTTGTTGACGCATGTCGCACCCCCCAAAGGCTCATGCTACCAGAAACATCCCACAGATGCACGGACTCGTGGAATGGATGTAATTTCAATTTCTTGGGGTCATGAGGCGTCCCGTTGATAGAGACGCCATTGCACTCTACGTCTTCGAGCTATGAGGGAAAAACCCATCAAACCAACGGATCCAACTATGACTTGGTGGTCATATGACCTCCAGCTTCGCATGGCATCGGGACCTGCTCCAGGTAGGAAGCATACTTCCTGATACGAGTGGGGCATGGATACAGTTCCATTGTGGTGAAACTCGAGTTTGCGACTGCGACTGTGGTTGCCTGACAGTCGTGTCGGCTGCTCACGGTCGCATCCACTCACGAGGCTCAGGTCTTGGAGCTTTGGACGCGTTCGCGACGACCTAGGCCTTGACTGCGGAACAACCGGACATCCTCGGAGTACCTTCCTCTGAACACTGACAACCGCAGTCGTTTCAAGGAGAAACATCTCACAGATAGGGCAAACCGTTTGCCATGACCGTACGTTCAGATTGTATAGCTCATGCTTGTGTGTTATAAAAGGTAGCTCACGGTACACGAGAAAGTCAACACTCTACACCTCTACAGAACCAATCACATCCTCTCCAACATGTTTGCTCGTTTCACCCCCGTTTTCATTGCACTGTTCGCCATGACTGGCATCGTCGCTGCCGCTGCTACCAACGCGTGCACGACGGTGTGCTGTGACAATGCCTCCGACGTAAGTTGCGGTGTTCGTCTGCTGCTGCTAAGCCCATGTTGACGTTGTGCGCGACACCAGACCCCTAGTGGTTGGCAGGGCACGGGATGTTCGACTATCGCGCCCTCCGACCCGTGTCCCCACGCCAAGCTCTGTTGTAACGATCTCCACGTGAGTAGACCAAACCCGGGTACCGCTCGCAGTGAGAATTATCTAACTCGTTTCGTACTGCAGCCGGAGACCTCTGCAAGCGCTTGCGCCGCACCCCAGAACGGAGAGCATGCCTCTCCCCAAGGAAAGGTTTTGTAGAGGGTGATCTATATGGTCCAGATCCAGCTCCTGTGGTCATTTGTTTGTGTTCTAGAAAACTCGGGGGGCTGTACCCTACCTCTACTGAATATACGTCTGTATTCCTTCTCGCGTTTGAATTTGTTTGTGTGCATTCCCTTGGCCGTTCTGCGTGTTATTCCCATCCCGTGATAAGAGTTACTCTCGGTATTGGCCTTGGATGTAGTTCTTCCTCGTGCACATCGTTCATGACCTTACCAGCATAAGTCGTCGGGTTTCGTCCCCTTACCCGCACGAATCGGACTCGCAATGCTGGCATTGTATGTATCCGTCAAAATCCCGCTCCCGGCTTCTTCGTTCCCTGCACCGGATAGGCCCTGGCCCCGTGCATAGGATTTGGCGAGCGATACTGGGTGGGGTTGCTCCTGATCGGCTTCGCCCGACGGATCTGCGACCCAGCCGTGTGCGACCCAGCCGTGTCGAGAGTCGAGATCGTACTATGTACTACTGGCATACAAGGGGGAACAAGGGGGAGTGGACGCAAGCAGACGGGAGTATCGTATCGAACGAGGCGTCGACACCACTGCCAAGAAGATACAATTGACAGAAGGTGTGGAAAGTCTGTCTTTATGGCGGATTAACCGCTCATCATGCATGACTCTCGTTCTTTTCCATTAGATCCGTCTTTTTGATCGGCAAACCAGCGCGCGGGCGGCTCGTGGGCGTCGGGCACCGGGTGTGCATTGTGGGTCGAAGCGCATTCTGAAGGCTCCTCACAAGAGCATGATTCACGATAGATCTATCGATGACTTGCGTGTCGTAAGGTCCGCTTTCCCGGCGAATTTTGTTGTTGAGTTAGCTCAACTCAGTTCCGACACGGCAGCATGGATAGGGGCGATTGGGAACGGTTTGCATTGATGGAAACCTGCCAAGGGTTTCGACCCATGGCCGCCATCATCCGGTCGAGTAATCTAAGCTCTCGTAGAGACGATAGGCAGGTCCGATACCATAGTAAGAATTCAGGGGTACCATCGTTTGTCATTCAGGAGATTTCCTCTGCGCAATCCACATCGTTGAGGTCCTGAGCACTGCTGGATCACAATCACATCAGAGGGATCGGATGTCCAAGGGTACTGCTTCCTGGGGATATCTACGGAGTTCTAGGTGCATTATGTGGCATCCACGCTCGTACGGCAGTCACCGTCCCTCATCTCTGTCCATGCACTACAAGGAGCTCGTAGAAGGCGCGTGATATTCTTCGAAAACTCCAGCAATTGCACCCGTTGTGACGACGCCGTCGAACGAGGCAGTCGTCGAGCCATCGTCGAGGGTGTAGTAGGACGTTTTACCACCCCCGAGATCAGTGAATACTCCTAGCAGCGTCGAGGCAGTGGTGTTGAACAGATAAGGAACATCGCTCGTGTTCGAGCACCCAGAGAACGATGCATTGATCGCTTTCGTCGCGTCAGTGATGTTCAACTCGAATAGCGGGTCGTCTGTGACGGCATAGGTCGCCCACGCTGAAGAGAACCCGCTTTGTTCGTCAGTTACAGCAGGAAGAGCACGACCGAGGAATGCAGCCTCGTGAGCTAGCGAAGATCACGTTAACCCGATCCATCCAATCCTAATGCAAAACTCTGCTTACTGGTTCCATTAACAGTTTCCGTCTGGTAAAAGGCGAGCGAGTCATAGAAAGTCGTGCTATAACCCCAGACAGTTCCTCCAGTGTACTTGGTTATGTAGGAAGGCAGCGGATTCTCAGAGAACATGTGTCTCATGACGGAAAGCCCACTGAGCGTGAAGTTTTGCTTTGACGGAGTGTAGAGGCTCCCAACACTGCCTAGTTTTAGTCGTTATCACTCAATCCGGACGCTGCTGCTCACATTTGGCCACGGATCAACGGCATGGAAGCAAACCAGTCACCGGACTCGTCGAGTAATCCATTGTGGAATGCGACATTTGGATGGAACGCATCAAGCGTCGCCCTATCATACCGTTCATCAGTTCGAATGTATACAGGCGTCGAACCGAAGACCTACGAGAACGAGTCTAATTCCAACTGGTAGCCGTTTACGCTGATGGACGCGTTGTACCATAGTGCATCGGAATCCCACGTGAGTGAATTGTCTCCGATGGCAATTCGCTTGACATGCTCGTCGTTGGTGTATGAAAGGTCGCCCGTCACGTTACCCTGGACGGTCGTCCCGTTGGCGTCCAAGATGAGGGCATCGAATTGGGCAGGAGAAGGCACAGACGAACTCTGATCGCCCTGATTCCACCTCAAGAGGATTGTGAACGTTCCGTGAAGGAACAACGACCATTGTTCCCACCCTTGCCCTGTGGAAGGGTCGATCTGGGGAAGCGTGTCGACAGCGTTGGATACCGTGACATTGGAAACGGGGATATGTCCCGTGCAGTTGTATAGATTGGTCGTCTTATAGACGTCGTAGTCTGAGCCTGGTTGAAAAGCTGATGCCGAACGAACGTGGAGGGCAGCGGCCACCCCCGCAATGAGAAGAGAATTGAACGTGAACATTGGGGGAACCGAGGTTGAGCTCCCCACCGACAAGTCGGCATAATATATATACCACATATCGCTTACCATCATGTATACATTTTTTAGTTCCGCTCGTTCTTCTGTTTGTAAGCGACCGCTACTATCGTGTGGAGGGCCCATCCGAGAATCCGAAATTCCGGGGTCTGTTCGTCCGTCTGGGTTTGTCCGGCTTTGTCCGGTGGAGTGTAGAGCCGTGCGTCACGCGTCATCGACCATCGCCTTTGAAAGACCATGAGAAAGTGATGTTGAAGTTGCCCGAGCAGAATCAATATGATTGGGTCAAAATCCATACGACATGCACAATCTTGTCGCGGGTTGTCACGCTAGAGATGAACATACTCCGATTTAATTATTGAGTGACCAAAGGTGTCGATCTATGTCCGTACTAGTCATCACCATTTTTGGCCCTTCGTATATCATAGACGACCTTGTGGTCTGCCATACTTTACACAACACCGTTTTTGTTGTTTTAAAAGGTTCCTTGCATACAATTACATCGTGTTCTACAATCTCCAGGTGTTTCAACATTAATATCTATGCAATTGCGAGCTGAGGAGGTGATCGTGCATCAAATTGGTGTCACATGATAGTACGTGCTGTAAGTTGCAGATTAGTAGGCCTGCAAAGCAGATGAACGTTATCGCTTGACGACTCCCTGTCACTGATAGGCGACTTGAATGGTAATCTCGCCAGTTTCGAGGACCGACGACTCAGAGGTGTCACGGGTAGTGTCAACCTCGAGGTTCGCTTACAGATCCGAAGTACACCTTACCTCGACCTCACACCTCGGGGTCACCTCACCTCCGTGACGGCCCATGTGATAATTGTGAAGGCCTCTCATCGGCCGGTGAGCTCTAAACACCCAAAACAGTGCATTCAGATCATGCTAGCCACGCACCCTGCACAAAATGTGATTTTTGCGGCGTTCCAAGTTGCAGATCAGTGACATCATCTCTGACGAGATCGAACAAGTTCAAGAATCAGCAGTTTGGCAGGTCCATGACAGGTGCTCGTAAGGAAGCGGCGAGTCCCAATTTCATCGCTTAGATGCTCTTGGGCCAATCAGAGGGCTTGCTCAGCGGTGGACGTCAAGCGACAACGTTACTATCTGCTTTGCCGGCGATGGGGGGGGGGGCTCGACTCGAAGGGGGCGACGTTGACGTGACCTCGACGACGTCGTTTGTCAATGCATGTCAATCGACCCGTCTCAGTGACGTGAGAACGCACGATCGTGATCAAAAAAGAGCAAGGCTGAGTTAGGATGACAGCGTACGAGATCCGATTCTCGCGGCCCAAACACAGACGCCTTCTTCGCGTTCGCCCATGACATGTAATAGCCGGGGTTTGCCCGAATCTGGACGCATGGAAAACATCGCAGACGACCCTGCAAAGGTCTTGCCTGAATGAAAAGTGAAAATAAACGCGCGGTTCAGACGGTGCTGCGATCGAGAAACGAACATCGCACCTCGTTCGTGCCCGAATCGATTACACACGACGACGATCACGTCTCGCTGCTCGTTCGCCTGCTCGATTTCCACCGATGAGTCGGACTGCCGTGTGCCCTCCGTCTCGACCTTGGAATTAGCCCACAAAGGCCGCAAGCGCATCGCCCAATAATTCAGCACCCGCCAATTCGGTTCCAGTCCATCGTCACCGTCTTCCTCCACCCCCTCACCACCCACACCGTCCCCACCGGCACCAACCTGGTCACGTTCCCCACCCCCCTCGACGCCTTCCATCCCCCCATCCTTGGGCCTCAACCACGCATTCAACAACACCAACACCCTCACGCCCTCCCTCTTACAAAACTCCGCAAGCTCATACGGCCCCCGCTCGATCGACACCCACCCCTCCCCCGCACGGTCCACGTTCAAGTCGTTACAGATCGCCACCGCCGTCCGGCCAAACGGCGCAGGCAGGTCGAGCGCCGTGAACCCGGGCCCCGGGCGGGCCCAGGCGACGTCTGTCGGGAAGAGGTTGGATTTGTGGTAGACGTGGACGAGGTGGCCGGTGGCGTCGCATAGGAGGGCGGCGTTGGCGCCGACGAGCGGGTGTGCGTCGGAGGAGGAGGTGGGTGGGGTGGGGAACGAGAGACGCTCTGGGAACCCGGCGACGACGTGACACTCTAGACGCCTCGCGAGCTCCGCACAAAACGACGCCGTCGGACCCGTCTTGGGATGTTCGAGGTAAGGCGCGATCGAGTGCGCGTCTGGGAACATGTAGCCTTGTAGTACCCGCCCGCGATCCCGAGAGCACAAGCACACGTGACAAGTAGTTGGAGCGTCAGCGTCAGCATCACGCCGAGTCGTGCACGACGGTGCGTACCGGTAAAGATCATCTCGGGGAAACACACCAAGTCGACCGATCGTGGGGTCAATCTGTCAGCGGGCGGTCAACGGGACCAACCTGGGCACTAGGTAACCGTGCACTAACCCTCGACACAACTCCCGCGCCTTTGCAATGTTCGCATGCACCTCGCCGAGCTGTACGTACGTCCGCGTCACCGTCAGCGACGCCCCCAACCAACTCTCTCTGTCACCAGCTCACCTTGGGCGCAAACTGAACCACGGCGATTCTCAACCACGAACTTGCCATGAAATCGTCCCAAATCACGACGGTGTAACGATAAAGATGACACGATTGCACCCGGCCCTAAATGAAACGACGAACATGTCCGCCTCACATACTACCCCATCAAAGGAAAGCCCAGCACGATCCTCGCCACGGGCACGGAGTCCCCACAGAGGCGCGCAAACAATTCAACATTTGAAAACCACTCGTTTGCGCTGGTTCGTTATCGCCCCGGCTGACCCGATCGTCTAGTCC